>BQNB010054858.1:28560-39365 GCA_026074375.1 Tanacetum coccineum | reverse complement strand
AGAGAGAGAGAGAGAGAGAGAGAGAGAGAGAGAGAGAGAGAGGGGGAATGAGAGAGAGACAAAGAGAGAGAGAAGGGGAGAGAGAGACAGAGAGACAGAGAGAGATAGAGAGATTGAAAGAGAGAGAGAGAGAAGATAATGAATATGGAATATGTGTGATGGAAAATATTTTGATGTGAAGAATAAGAGCCTATGTTGAGAATTAAGGGGACAAAAAGTACAAGGGAGTATAGGTGTAAGGAATGTGAGAGAGAGAGAGAAGATAATGAATATGGAATATATGTGATGGAAAATGTTTTGATGTGAAGAATAAGAGCCTATGTTGAGAATTAAGGTGACAAAAAGTACAAGGGAGTATAGGTGTAAGGAATGTGAGTTAAACTAAAATAAAATTCTTCTCCTTCTCAATGTCATTTCGCCCTATTAAAAGAATTTGGTTGTGGGTCATGGGACGAAATGGTTGTCTCATAAAAAAAGAGACATGATATCCACGTGTCGCAAGATAGTTGCGTCCAAGTGTGGTTCGCCATTTCTTTTTCTAGGTCACGAAATGAGTGACCAAATTGAAAAACGGCTAGAAACTTATCTTCGTCTTATAAAACACATTATGAAGTGTCTATGTAGGTAATCTTCGTTAAACTAAAATACACACATACAAATTTTTGCAACCAAATATTGTCAAAGAGTATACTTCGTCATCTTATGAACGAGTAATCTTTTAATCTCTACCACGTATAAAAAATGTATATCTTTTCTTAAAATCTTGAATCTTGAAACTTAAATTAACGTAGTTTGCCTCAATTAACTTTAAATACCTCTTAATACATATTAAGCTTGATCAATTTTAAACTTGACAACTATTAAAAAATACACACTTTATTAATTTAAAAAAAACACACGCTTTGCATTTTAAAAAACACACGCTTTACATTTTAAAATACACGCTGTTTTCATCAAAGGTCGAACCAAAATCACGATTTCGCAAATATAATTATTTGTCATTATAAACCGTCGCTTTGCGCGGGTATTCTTCTAATAATAGTTAATGTGTGTTAGAGACTAATCTGATTTGATATTCTTAAAGATCTTAAGAGTGAGGGTACGGTGGTGCCATGGCACCAGCCCAGACCGAGCTCGCGCCAACCACACTTATCCTGGCGCCATAAAGCCTCCTGCCGAAGCAACCAGTCCACGCCAAAACAATTTTCCTTTTTTTTGTTTTTTTGAATTTGTTACCATTATAAAACGGGAGGGAAAAAATAATCGTTTTTTTATTAACTTCTCACTTTTTCAAATTTTTACCTCTTAAAAATACCTGCTTATTCTATCATATTTTACACTCTTTTAATATAATTCACAACACAATATTTTCTACTTCACTCTTCCAAAATGAATCTCAACCAACAATGAATAAACACTATGCTCAACGACCCACAAAACCAAATATCGGGGCTAATGCATCTTTCTTTCTTTTCGTACTATCCCAAACAACGACTTCATCCGCCAACATTCTCCACTCCTCCACTCAAAAGCGCTTGTTATTTTATTAAGACAAGGAACACGTGGAAATACCCGATTCGACAGAACGCATAAAGACGAAACTGGGGACGGGTTTTACCAACGAGCGAGAACGCCGAGCTTATTTGGAGATGACGAGTTGTCCGGGGGCGCGGCGTCCGAGGGGGCTGGAGGTGGCGGGGGGGGGGGGGGGGTGGTGGGTGTGTTGGGTGTGGGATGGAGGGGTGTAGTGGGGGTAAGTATGTGTTTGGGGGGTGGGGGGGGGGGTTGGGTATGTATAGGTAGTGAGGAAGGGGGGGTAGAGAGGGGAAGAGAATTTTAGGGAGTGCCTGGGGGGGAAGTATAAGGGAGTAATTAGACGCTATGGGGGGGTGAAGTGGGATGACCAAGAGTACACATAGTCGGAAAGTATATGACAACCAGATAACATAAGACAACTGCGTAATGACCGTACGGTGCAGTATCTGATCGATTTGTACATGAAAACAGCTTAGACCTGATATAGACGATATTCTTTCCTGTTTCTTCAGAGTAGGCTACGACCAATGTTGCCCAACTACTCCATCACTAAGTGTTCTGCGCGTCATGGTTTTCGGTTGTGTGTAGGTGGTCTTGTAACATCTTCCATGTCCACCGTTAGGAATGCGAGAACAACAAACAGGGGGTATTGGAAAAAATGAAGCATTTGGACCGCGAGACGTCGGCGAGAGTTGAGTTAATCAATTCTCAAAAGGTAGCTGAGGACTTGAGAGTCCTACAAATGGACACAAGCGGGATGGATCCGGTTGACGCTACTATCATCAACGCGCAAAAAACACGAATCTGAGCTTTATATCAACCACAAAACTAGTTTACTTTATGTCTGTTTATGTTTTTGTCTTTTTTTTAGTTTACATACTATGTTTTTTAATTTTATGTAATGTCTTTTTTATTTATATAATGTAATGTGTTTTTAATTTTCCTGAAATTTATTTCAGTTAAATTGTGTATTGTTTATTTATATAAATGAAAAAAAATAGCTCACGGCATCAATTTTGTGGTACCAATCAAGGAGGTGTATTTTTGCTGTCATGTGAAAGTCTGATGCCATGAAAAAAAATGCGATGTGACACCACTTTTCTTATTTGTTTTTGGGTGGTGGGGGGTAGAGGTGCGCAAATCAGTTAACCAGTTCGGTTCGGTTTGAGTCAAACAGGAACCAGTTTCAGTCAACAGGAAGCCGAAACCAGTTCGGCACGAACCTGAACCGGTTTGGAACCGGTTTGGGTATCGGTTCATGCCGAACCGGTTTGCCGGTTTGGAACCGGTTCGGTTCCGGTTAACCTGTAAAACCGGTTTGGTCAGTTTTGGTTTTTTTTTTTTTTTTTTTTTTTTTTTTTTTTTTTTTTTAACATATAGGAAATACAACATAAACGAAATACAAAGAAGTCGTGATGACAAGAACGGTTGCTGTTTATTTTTTAAACATATAGGAAATACAACATATATGAAATACAACATAAACGAAATACAAAATAAAACTAGTAGTATGTGTATTGTCCGTGTCCGTGTGACATAGACCCTCCAGCTCCATCTTGGGTTTCGTCATCTTCTGCCCCGCTGCTCAACATATAATCACGAGGTGGTTCTTCAAAAGAGCCGTCGCTACTAGCATCTAACGCAATTTCTTGATCGGTTAGTTGAGTGGCTTCATTCATTTGCACCTCGTCATTAAAGACACCTTCTTCAACGTCCAAGGGCAGTTCAAGTGGAGTTGTGTGCTGTCTACGCTCATGAGCGTCTAAGTGGTCCTTTAAACACATACACATCTCTAAAGACTCTGCAGTTAGTCTTGTTCTTCGATTCTGAACAAAATCTCTACCACTTGTTGAAAATTCTGATTCAGATGCTACGAAGAGCTTGGACACTTAAAATATTCCAATGCCATGCGGAATAGAACAGGAAACTGAATTTCCTTTGTTTTCAAAACCCCAATACATCATAAGATTCCAAGTCCTTGGGCTGAAGTCCCTCCATCACAAAAATCTGTTATTGATATATTGCTCATACCCAGAGGACATTATTGATCACCCCTTGCCTTCTTTTGTTTATTTGGGTTAAACCGTGACCATACGAGGATAAAGGATCACACTCTTTTGGGATGAAGACCCACACACACATTGTTGAATTGGAGTCTGGTGACTACCAAATTTCGTTAATACAAATTATACAATCCATGAAAATCCATGAAAATAAATCTACGACCTAGTTGCAAACCATCATCGGCAAACTCAAGTGCCCTACTTATTTTTCATCAAATAGTCTACCCCAGATACATTAAAACATGATTTTAAAGCGCTCACAAATAATTATTGGTGGCGATGTTTTCAAAATACTTCCCTAAGTTCTCTTAATCGGTTTAACCATACTTGACAACACCCCCCCCCCCCCTCAAGTTCTAAATCAGATAATTTACAACTTATAAAAAAAAATCTGTTGCAAAACCAATGAGATGTTGGGTATAACCCCCGACAAAACAACCCTAGCATTTTGAAACACCGCAAGTAATGGGTTTTTAACATGTTTCAAACGTACCCCAAAATTTCATCCGGGAATTTTTTTAAACCTTCCTAGCCATTCTGCTGACCAAAATGTCATGAAAAATGACTCAACGTTATTTGCTGTTTCAAACCACTTTTGAACATTTCAAAAGTGGAGTTTCCATCGGTATCAAGTCCCAATTTGGCAAATAAACAAGTTTTTTCTGCATCGTGACAAATTTAATATACCGTCACGGTTTTCTCACCAGATTTGAAAACATCTTTTTAACATTTGTTTGAAACCTCTATCATTTGGATAACTAGGGGACCTTTTATACCAGCTTTGCACAACCAATGTAATGATGTGGCAACACAACGACTAATGATAAAATCTACCCCCATTGGTGGGTTGTATTTTTAATCTAGTTTTATTCATGGCCGATGGGTTAGTTGCTGGCAATTGTCCAAAGTAATTGACAATTTTATCTTTCCCAAAACCATAAACGACAAAGACTTTTTCTAACATATATTTCAAGTTTTATTACGGGTGTGTCCTCAGACGAGAAACTGTATTCTTCTAAAAATAGTTAATGTGTGTTAGAGACTAATCTGATTTGATATTCTTAAAGATCTTAAGAGTGAGGGTACGGTGGTGCCATGACACCAGCCCAGACCGAGCTCGCGCCAACCACACTTATCCTGGCGCCATAAAGCCTCGTGCCGAAGCAACCAGTCCACGCCAAAACAATTTTCCTTTTTTTTGTTTTTTTGAATTTGTTACCATTATAAAACGAGAGGGATGTAAAAAATAGCCCTTTTTTAACTTCTCAATTTTTCAAATTTTTACCTCTTAAAAATTTTATAAATACCTTCTTATTCTATCATATTTTACACACTCTTCCAATATAATTCACAACACAATATTTTCTACTTTACTCTTCCAAAATGAATCTCAACCAACAATGGATAAACTATATGCTCAACGACCCACAAAACCAAATATCGGGCTCATCTTCTTCGTCTAGTCCCAACACGACTTCATCCGCACATTCCACCTCCTCCACTCAAAAGCGCTTGGTTATTTTTGAAAGACAAGCACACGTGGAAATATCCCGATTCGACAAACGCAAGAAGAAACTGGGGACGGGTTACCGACGAGAAACCCGAGCTTATTGGAGATGACGAGTTGCCGCGTCCACCCGAAAACAAAGAATAGCTAAAAGTCAACGTTTTACAAACTCGTCCGCTAGTTCCGGTTCAAACCCGACAATGTTTCTAGATATGCTCCAACAACAATACGAGTTAGACCGTAAGGAAAAAATGAAGCATTTGGACCGCGAGACGTCGACGAGAGTTGAGTTAATCAATTCTCAAAAGGTAGCTGAGGACTTGAAAGTCCTACAAATGGACACAAGCGGGATGGATCCGGTTGACGCTACTATCATCAACGCGCAAAAAACACGAATCTGGGCTTTATATCAACCACAAAACTAGTTTACTTTATGTCTTTTTATGTTTATGTCTTTTTTTTAGTTTACATACTATGTTTTTTAATTTTATGTAATGTCTTTTTATTTATTTAATGTAATGTGTTTTTAATTTTCATGAAATTTATTTAAGTTAAATTGTGTATTGTTTATTTATATAAATGAAAAAAAATAGCTCACGGCATCAATTTTGTGGTACCAATCAAGGAGGTGTATTTTTACTGTCATGTGAAAGTCTGATGCCATGAAAAAAAATGCGACGTGACACCACTTTTCTTATAGCTTGAAGTATGACATCACGTTGTACCCAACGCTCTAAGAGGCTATATTAGAAAATTTGTTTTTGGGTGGTGGGGGTTGGTATTGTTTATGAAATTATGAGCCATTCCTTTTAAGAATTTCAGTTTTTACATTTTGATATCTAAACAACTATTCACAAAAATTTATGTACCAGTACCACCAATGTAACACGCGGTCTTCTTGAACATTTGACTTTTTTTTTTGAAAACAAAATAAACGTGCGAGTGAGAAAACCATATCATTACCGACCACAATAACGTTATTTCACACTCATAACTAATTTTCAAAAAATAATATAAATAAATAAACAACTCAAAACTGTAACCAGGCAGTAACTTAACTTGAAACTTGATGATGTCTACCACATCACCATGGCAATATTCATCGTCATCATCATCAATAATCAGATCATCATGTTCTTCGATCTCTGTTCATCCGTTACTCTTCGCTAACCGAAAACTAGCTTTATCCACTAGCTATTCTTTTCCTCATATTCATTATACGACGTTGTGCTGTGGTACTGGATCTAGTAATGCAAAACAGAGATCGGAGAAAAATGTTACGGGCGGTGAAAATTTAGTTACAGTTGGTAAATTTGTGAATTTACCGAAGAAGAAAAACAAGCAGAACAAGTTGCTGAATGTGAAGTTGAAATCGTTATTTGGAAGACGAGCGTTGTGGCGGAGGATATTTTTTGCTTCTAAGAAAGTGAGGAGTATTATTTTGCTTAATGTTATTACTCTGATTTATGGTTAGTTACTAAATCTCTATTTTAATTTTATCAGCTTCTGTTTATTTATAAGTTTTGAAACACAATTCTGTTTAGGGCGGTATTTGTGTTGAGTTTTTAGAGTGATTATATGATTGTTGCGTTTTATGGAGTGAGGTGATAGTAAGTCGTTATGATTATGTAATTATTAAGGGGTCAATAAAGTTTGGTAGTGGCTGCAACAAAACTGTATCATGTGTAGATGATTAATTAGTGGATATTTTACATGTAGATCCTTGTAAGCATAATTATACATACAGTACTGAGTACTCAAACAACATTTATATGATTATGACCAGTTCAAACGGGAGAAGCGCCTCCAAACAGCTGACCATCGAATTCTGATAATACTGTATCGTGTAATCACATTCAAAAGTAAAGACAAATGCCAAACACCCCCTTGTTGATTTTTCCACTAAATAAGTGTTGGTATTTCGGCCCCTTTTGAAGATTTATGTTTCAGCTCCTAGGTGAATATACTTTAATTGCGGAGAGTTGGTTGTTATTTTGATAGATCTGTTTAAGAAAAACAGTTGAAGTCTACAGTAATATGGACTCCATATTATGGAGTAAAATATTATCCACTTTTGGTCATATTTGGAATACTTAACCTTACATCATGTTCCCATTATTCAATCATCAAGTGTGTTCTGAGATAATATTGTACTTAAGCTGTTGATAAATTTGATAAGAACCGCCTTGGTAGCTTTATGAGCTGTAAGACTGGCAAATGTGTCTCATATAACTCTAATTTTCCCTAATGATATTCATTGACTTGCATCAGTAGGATGTTCGGATGTGGTATAATTATGTGGACCTTTTTAGCAGGATGGCTAGAAAGAAATACATATCACATTTAAATTGCCTTAACTGTGACCTCCTTATAGGAAACATAAGTATCATACACCTTTCTTGAAAAGGTTGTATGATAATATCTGTAAGGCTCTAAACACTGCTTAATGTTTACCACGATTTTGGAGCAAAGTTCATGGAAACAGGATGACCAGAGATTATGTGCTGGCATGAAAAATATGGTTGACTTAACTATTAATTGGTCTAAGCTTTGCACTTTACATTTGTCTGTGTTTATACATATATTATATAGACGCCTCATGTTTGCTGATAAAAAGACACTTTCAGCTGAAAATGTTTACGTAAATTATTTGTTTCAACTGTTATAGCTAGTGACATTCCAGTCTTGAAAGAAGTTGAAGCCATCATTGACCCTGCAACTTTCACTGTTGTAAGATTTGTTGTTTCGGCCATTCCATTTCTCCCGTTTGCTTGGAGATCTTGGGATGACGTTGAAACTCGTAATTCAGGAATTGAGTTGGGCTTTTGGGTTAGTTTAGGCTATCTCACACAAGCCCTCGGACTACTGACTTCTGAAGCTGGGCGTGCATCCTTCATTTCTATGTTCACTGTAAGAATCTCTTAACCATTTTGTATGTTAATTCGTTGTTGTCTTTAAATTGGTGAGTTTATTGATATTGTAATATTACCAAACTAGGTCATTATGGTTCCCTTGATCGATGGTATGCTAGGATCAGTGATTCCTACTCGTACTTGGTTTGGTGCTCTTATGTCCATTATTGGAGTCGGAATGCTGGAATGCAGTGGCTCACCTCCATGTGTAAGCATTATCTAAAGATCTTATGCCTTCAAGCATGTAAAGTTTGAAACTGATAAATGAAGCCCTCATTTTTTCAGGTTGGTGATTTGTTTAACTTCTTAAGCGCCTTATTTTTTGGCATACACATGTTAAGAACTGAGCACATATCAAGGAAAACAGACAAACATAACTTCTTGCCGGTTCTTTCATATGAGGTCTATATCCTTCTAATTAAACTATTGAGACCTTCAAATTAATTAGGCATGTGTTGTGGAAGCAATTATCTTTTTCTTTCTGTTATCTTTAGTTAATACTATTCCAACGTTGTAATTCATAGGTGTGTGTTGTTGCTTTGTCATCTATTATCTGGTATGTCATTGGAGGTGCGACTGATGGTAGCCTAGAGTATCATCCATCATCTTGGACATGGGAAATGTTCTCAAATTGGTTTCTGGAATTCCCTTGGGTACCAGCTTTATATACTGGAGTGTTTTCAACTGGCCTATGCTTATGGATCGAGGTAAGATTTTTAAATAATCATATACTGTTCTTGCTAACATGATTTAAGAGGGTGTTCAGGATTGCTTATTTAATTGCTTATCTGCTTGTTTTTTTGAAGTAGGGAAACAGTTTTGAATGTTTAGATGAAATTGCTTATCTGTGTATTACTATTATTTAATAGTAATAAGCACTTAGCGCAATTTTAGCAGACAAGCAGTTTCATATAAGCAATCCCATACACCCCCTAATTTGACAGCTAATATTGGTTTTGTAATTATACTTGTATTGTACCAGAAAGTTTAGTTTTTCATTTCTTGCATTTTTTCAGCTTATGTTTTATTATCGATTCAAACAGATGACAGCAATGCGTGATATATCAGCAACAGAAACGGCCGTTATATACGGATTAGAGCCAGTATGGGGTGCTGGTTTTGCATGGTTTCTCCTTGGAGAAAGGTGGGGCGTTTCTGGATGGTTTGGTGCTGCACTTGTTTTAAGTGGAAGTTTAATGGTGCAGATTATTGGTGCTTCATCTGAAAAACATGACGGTTCACATAACAAAGAGGATATCAAGCGTCTTTCAAATATGCAAAACGGGCTTTCTGCTACTCCAGTTCCAGTCAGCTCCAGAAAAGATGCCTCCGATTTATTTAAGAAGTGATTATAGCCCAAAATAGCAAATATGCACACATCTTACACAGTATATACCGGACACAATATTCTAGAGAAGTATATAGCTTAACAAATACTCGTATATAGAAATCAGGTAATGTTTTCAGTTTTCACTATACAGTATGTAAGGTCTCTCCCGGTCTGTACTTTGCGCCATGGCAAAAAGCGAGAGGTGAAGAGGAGATACTATAAGCTGTAATTTTTAACATGTATATATAACTACTAGTTGGATACCCGCGCATAGCGGCGGCGATAAAAATTGCTAACCCAACTCGCTCCGCAATTCCCTACCCGCTTAGAGAATTCGTTTGTTTGGGTTTCCGTAGCTTTCCCACAACATCATATTAACATCATTCTCGCTTGTATAAAGACTCACACACTCTCTTACCCATCAAACATTGTCTCCAAAAGTATATATCTTTTACGAATCAAGTTTGTATTCAAATTAAAGTTAAAGTTGTTAAAAAATTCAAAATAAACGCACTAAAAATTTTAAAAAATATATCAAAATGATGTTGAATTAAAGATCAAGAAATTTTAGAAAGTACGGTGAAATTAGATCATAAAAAAAATAGATAAAAAAATATTTCAAATTGAAAATAAAAGTGATTTTTTAATTAAAAAGTGACACATGTCACTCTATGATGTGATATTCTAAAATAAGATGGATGGTCAAGATTGCACCTCCTTATCTTAATTTTTGATGGGACCCACATTGTAAATGCTTTATATAATAATATAAAAGTATAAATATTTATGACGTATAATAGGTATACCAAGTCTCCGGGCTTGGGCCACATTGACACTTGGGCTCCTTGGCCCAACTGAATAGTCATGGGCC
Source organism: Tanacetum coccineum (assembly GCA_026074375.1). Lineage (NCBI taxonomy): Eukaryota > Viridiplantae > Streptophyta > Magnoliopsida > Asterales > Asteraceae > Tanacetum > Tanacetum coccineum. Next base: position 29,146 of record BQNB010054858.1, on the reverse strand, counting down.
GAAACTAATCCCACTCCTGCATTGGTTACGGCCCGGACCCAACAAACGGACACGGACCTAACTTTAAGGTACCTCCGTCCGGGGAAACACACGCGTCCGTACACATGGTTATTGCGGTACCTTGTCTGACAAGGGACCCTCTCCGGCCACTAACGAAACATGCGAAATATTAGAAAACCCTAATATTTCGTTCGCCTATAAAAAGGGACCCTCTGACATAATGAACAGTACGATTTTCTCACTCTATACTCTCATACTTTCTCTCTCTACATGTTTACTTACTTTCACGCCGGAGTCTAACCGTGGGGTCCGTCCCCACGGTAAGGCTAACGGTTTTTATCTGATCGTGCAGGAAATCGTCACTTCTCTTGCTCTAATACAAAACCCAACGCTCAAATCATCTGGAAACTCAACCCAACACAGGATTTGAGCCTAGGTCTATACCCGGCACCTATTTTATATTAACAGTTTGCAATAAAAAATAATCCGGATATCCTAATAGGATGCCACCTATCCTTAATATCGAACAAGTTAATCTTCCATAAGAATCTCTTTTATCGAGTTTGAGTGCATGTTACTAAAGATA
>BQNB010054858.1:6836-26024 GCA_026074375.1 Tanacetum coccineum | reverse complement strand
AAATTACTAAAGGCATAACTGCATACATTAAATTTGACTTTACCAAGTCAATTAACTTCATAGGATAATTGACTTTAGAAAGTCAAATACCACAAAATAGGACTTTTAGTTTAGAAGCATACATACTGCAAGTTTTTCCATGCCCAAGTTAATACACAAAATAGGGCATCTAAAGTTACTAAAGCTTAATACATAAAATATGACATAGTAACAGCTTAGTCTAAGTGCATAGCAGTTTCTTGTGAGCTTCCTTCACCATGAACCTTTCTTGCCAATTTCCTTTTCATGATCCTCTCACTTGGTAACCTTTGTCTTGGTACAATTGGTCTTTGTTGTCGAACCCTTTGCACTTCTGGTGGGACATCATTGGTTGCTTGACATGGTATTTCTCCTTGGGTAGGAATTTCCACTTCTGTTTAGCTTCCTTGGATTGATGGATTAGCTTGGCTTGCAGTTTGATTTCCTTGAGTATCAGCATTCATATCATAACTTACACCACCCCTATCATCATTCCCAAACCACCTAGCAAATCCTTTTCTTACCTTTTGTTGTCTTGGTCTGTTTTGTTGTGAACCAGTTGGTCTTGTTGAAAAACTAATACCACCAACCCTATTGAATGCCCTTCTATGAGGTAGTGACCACTTCAACCTAAGAATATCAGAACCCCTAACACCACCCTACCAATGCCAATCCCACCAATACCTTATGCAGACCCACCAACACCACTAGCAAAGCCCATAGCACCACTTGCACCCCACACCACTTGTAGACCCCATAAACACATTTGTTGATCCCATAAAGGCATTATCATAACCCATGTTTACATTTGCAGACCCTCCAACATCACTTCCATTCACACCCCCCTCACTAGTTGGATTTGCAGACCTACCTAAAGTGCTTGCATTACTACCACACCTCTTCCAGACCCTCCAACATCACTTGCATTCCTATCAAAATTAGTTGCAGACCCACTCAATGGGTTTGCAAAACTACCCAAACCACTTGCAGACCTACCCAATGGGTTTACAAACCTACCAACACCACTTGCAGACCCGCACAATGGGTTTGCAGACCTACCTACACCACTTGCAGACCCACCCAATGGATTTGCAAACCCAACAACATCAGTTGCATCTCCTTTTCTTGGCCTCCCAGCTTTTTTCTTTTCCCTAACAGGTTTTTGAACATGTGAAGCATTACATCCTCTTTTGTTATGATCAACCTGAAAACAGTTTTGACATGTTACTTGACCACTTACCTTGGATACCCTTGTTCCACTTCCACCTTCATGACCTATCCTGATCCTCTTCTTCTTTGGCCTTCCTAACATAGTCTTATGCTTTGGAGGTAGTACTTTTAAGTATTGACTTTGATTATGCCACAAATCAATTCCACCAACTGGACTAAGATAGTTGTGGTATGTGGCATAGTAAAGGTGTTTCCTAAACCAGTTTTGAACATAATCTTTTGGCACCCTATTGATCTTGAAAATTACAGAAATTGCATGCACACATGGCAGCCCAGATAGCTGTGACATTTTATGACTGCATGTCCTTGTTGACAAATCAACCTTGAATGCATCACTATCTGATCTTACCTCAAATGAATCACCACCAGCAGGGATAACATGCCAAAATCTACAGTTAAAGTTTAAAAGAATTAGTATTTAACATAACTAAGAACAGTGTATAAAATTTATTTTAATAAATCATACCTTGTATCATTCTTCATTAAGTCAATCCTCTTCAAGATTGATGGACATATGTCATCAGTCCATGTTGCAGAAATAGTCCTCATAGTGTTTATCCTTTCAAGCACAATCACTCTGATAGCCTCTAACATAGTTAGTAAGGGTTTGTTTCTCACACTCACCAAGACTGAGTTAAAGCACTCATTGAATCCATTTTCAACAGCTTCACACCCTCTGTCTAATTTAAAAAATGCCCTAGACCAGGTTTTTGGGTTTTTTTCTATCAAGTATTGATAAGCACCAGGGTTTGTAGCCTTGCTCTTTTCTATAATTTTATTGAACAACTGAGGATATGAAGCTTTAGAGGCCGCCTAAAACAACTTCCTAAACTCTAGTCCAATATATTGCTTTCTAAAATTTTCATATATATGTATAGCACACTGCATGTGCTCAGCATCTTGCATAACTTTTTTCACAACCTCTATCAGTCCTTTATGTTGGTCAGACATGAGTGTAAGACCTTGACCAGTTGGCATATCTAAGTCAGCTCCTAGAAGTTCTAAAAACCAACTCCAGTTATCCTTGTTTTCTACATTGACAATACCCCAAGCAATAGGGTAAATGTGATTGTTTCTATCTCTTCCTATGGTAGTTAGAATCTCACCTTGATTAGGACTCTTTAAGAAACACACATCTAAAGCAAACCACCCTTTTACACCCATTCTTAAACCCTTCTTTTAACCCACTAAAATAGACATAAAACCTATCAAAATAATTCTTGTCATCAGTTTTTGTAACTCCTAGTTTAATAGTTGACCCTAGCTTAGTATCCAATAACTTTTTGCCATATGATCTAAGCATCCTATAGTGTTTGGTATGTGCTTAAATACACATACCTTTTACCTAAAAAAAACGAGCCTAAATGACCACTAACGGACTTAAAATGCCATATATGTGCTTGTTTTGCTTCGTGTACTGTGCATGTATCGGATATTCAGAAAAGGACAAAAGCAATGGCAAAACAGACGAAACCGAGCACGGAATTGGAAAGAGTGCAAGAAATCAAAGCTGAAGGCATATACATTTTTTGGGCCAACCCGTACCCGTTTAATTGGGTCGGGTCAGCCCATTAACATTGTATTTATAAACCCTTAAAAGCCTTATAACCATTAATCCATAAATCCTAAAATCCCCTATCCTGGCCCAAATCCTTAACCCAATCCAGGCCCAAATCCAAACCCCGTCAAACCTATAACAAAATGGGTCAAAGTCCATATTATATAACACGGGTCAAACTTTTACTATTCACCATCTCTTTCCCTTTTTTCCCTCTGTTTTCACCTACAACTACAAGGGTAAATCCCTATCCACCTCTCATACGGTCGCATGTTTTTAGAAGAGTCTGACACGCCTGACATCACCTGACACGTTGGCGATCCTAAGCACATTGATTGGTTGAGATACGTGGCTAAATGATCAAGGGCTCAGATGGATTTGATTGGATCTAAGGGCTATGATTGAAGGAAAAGGGACGCTCCTGAAGATCTAGATCCTTCCCCTCCTCCTTATAAATAGAGTGAAGATCACACAGTAGAAAATATCTAGGAGTAGTAGTAGTGTAGGATAGTATAGTTTTAGTTTTTAGCTTATTTTATGCTTATTGTACCTTTTATCAGCTTATTGTATTGTTCCAAAGCTTTATAACCTTTTTATGAATTAATAAAAGTCACTTTCATCTTAAGTTGTCCTGTTTTATGTTTCTTATTTACTTAAAACTTGTTAAAGCTGTTCTTAAGATTTTATAAGCTGATTTTAAATAGAATAAGTGTTTACTTGTACAAATAAGCTTTTCAAACTTATTTGTACAAGCTGTTCTTGTGTTACTTCAAATTGGTTGAATATAAAGTTTTTGAGCTTTATGGATGATAAGCCAAAAAGGGAAGGGCTTATGGACCTCACCAGCTTGTTTCTAACAAGCTGGAGCTTGTAGATAAGCTCTTAAGAGCATAATTAGATCCCTGTTTGGCTGGGATCAAGGTACTCTTCAATTTTACTTAATTTTAGCTTATTACTGTTTAGCTTATAGATATGCTTATTTGTGCTTAATTCTTGTTAGTTTGTGCTTATTTGTTCTTTATTTACCTTATGATATATCTGTTTTTACTTATCTAAGCTTAATTCAACCTTTTATAGCCTAAAAATGATAAACAAGATTTTAAGGGGGTGTTTGGCACAAGCAGCACTAACACATGTTAGTGCTGCCTAAGCCTCTTTTGATACTTAGATCAATTTTAACCAGCCTTAATTTAGTCCTAAAGTCAGTTTTTAGAGTTTAAATCTCAAATTTTAGGTTCAATCTATTCTTGGTTTGAATCTGTGGTTCTCTAGTTTGATAACATAGCTTATTTTGCTTAGATCTTCAATAGTGGTTTTTGGTGTTTATTTCATGCTTGTTTTGAGTCCATTATGCAGTAGAAATGAGTTAGTTAAAGTTTGCATTTGTCATTTTGTGTCTAAGTAAAAAACTTTCTAAGAAAATATAAAAAAAATTAGCAAAAAGGTAAGGTCCAGGACTCGAACCTACGACCTTGCCTTCACACACACACACTTACCATTGCGCTCTTGGGACTTTTCTGTTAACCCTTTGCACCCTTAATAACTTATGCATGTTTTCCAGTTTTAGCTTATTAGGCTTATTTGATTTTTAACAGCTTATAGGCTTTAGCTTTTTGAGCCTTTTTACTTTAAAAACCTTAGGAATAGTATTAAGCACTTTTAGGAATTTTCTCAAATTTTTATAAAATAGTTTAGTAATTTTTATTAATTTTCTAGATTAAAAGTGTTTTTAATTGTTTATAAATATAAAAAAAAGTTATAAAAAAATATATTTTCTTTTTTAAAAATTATTTTAGTTCATTTAAGTTTAAAATTTAGCATTTTGCATTTTTAGGATTTAAATTTGTATTATTTGCTTAATTAGTCGCGTTTTTAATTCTCGTTATCATTTTTACGTTTAATTCCTTAATTGCTAAGTTTGTTAGCTTGTCTTTGTTTGTTTTTTGCATTTCATTATTAGAAATAAAATCAAAATTCAAAATATTTGATATTCGAGCATCAAACAAAATACCTTTGCGGACTTCAAATTCAACTCTTGTCGGGATACGACATCCGGGAGATAAAAATATTGTTTGTCCTCAAGCAATTTTTATATCAAACGGGATTCTTACTATATTATAATTAATTTGAGATATTTAGAATATATATTTAATTATATATAGACTATTTGGATCGAATCAAATTTTTGGCGCCGCTGCCGGGGAGAGGTGTACGATTTTCGCGAAGTATTTGAAGTTAGTGCCTTGAAGATCATTCCCCGTGAAGTTATCGTTTATTATTTTCTAATTTTATTTTATAAAACCATAAAAATACAAAAAAAATTTGCTTTCAAGTTATTTTATAAAATACCAAAAAAAATTAAATAAACAACAAAAATAACCGTTGTGTCACTTGTGAAAACGGCCCACCTTTAGATTTACAAACTATATGAGAGGTTTAAGGAAGGTCGATCCAACGAACTTCGACCCGAACGGAGAAGGTTTTTAAAACGCTTCGCGCTTACCCGTTCCTCCGTTTCTTTGTGCGTTTTCTAAAGAGCTACCATACACTTGTTCGATTACCGGTTACAAAAATATTTTCGTTCTATCTTATTTTATCTTATTTTGTTTTTAGTGCATGAGCACTCGCTCTACTACTTCTAATCTATTTTCTCCGCTTAGAGACCCCGAGAGTCTTATTCGACGAAGGAATTTTGGTGAACCGTCATCTCTTTTCGACTACGAAGAAGTTATGAGCATTCCTCATAATAATATGGGACCGCCTCTTGTGGGTCCCCCTCCACCAAATAACGGTCCACCTCCGGTGGTGAGACCTAATGGGCCAGCTCCCCGATCGATGGAGGAGTTGTGCCAACCGTCTATAAATGGAAGAGGTGAACCAATTGCCCCGATTCCAATCGAAGCTACGAATTTTGGACTTCGCCATCACATGATCCAACAAGTTCAAAATACTGCAATTTAAAAAAACGGTTACCGGCGACGATGCCAATAGACATATTGATAAATTTTTGGAAATTACTCAACATATGAAGCAAAATGGGGTCTCCGATGACGCCCTTCGTTTATCTCTTTTCCCATATTCCTTGACGCATCATGCTATCGCATGGTATGATCGCCTTCCAAGGAATTTCATCCACTCTTTCGACGATATGATGAGGAAATTTCTCTCGAAATATTTTCCTCCTTCTATGGTGACTAAATTAAGGAACAAGATCACGAAATTTGAACAAAAACCGCACGAATCATTATTCGAGGCATGAGAGCGTTATAAATTATCCATTGATCGGTGTCCTAACCATAACATGCTTTTAGTTACACAAATTGATACGTTTTATAATGGTTTGACAATAAGTCATCGGGACACAATCAATGTTGCAGCAGGAAGACACCGGAAGAATGTTACGAATTGATTGAGAACATGACCGCTCACCACAACCATTAGGACACTTCAGCAACACGAGACGAGACATCTAGAAATATCTCTTCTACTACTTCTACCGAGAGTCTTGAGGTTGTTCGACAATTGGAATTAATGAATAAGAATTTTCTTAATATGATGAAACAAATGCAAACGGTCAAATCTGTTGATACAAAATGCGAGACTTATGGTGGTCCTCATTCTTTTACCAAGTGCCCAGCCATCAATGGCTACACTCAAGAGGCCGCTTATACTCTACGAGTAACATAATTCCGGAAGGTAATTCCTACAACACTAGGTGACCGTAATTTGCTTAGCCTATACTCGAATAGTTACCTCGGACCACCCGGTTTCAATCAACCAAATGTGCAAAATAATCAAAACCGATACAATCAAAAACAAAATCTAAGGAATTATCAAGCTCTGAACAATCAAGGAAGAGGGCAAAATTTCAATCAAGGAAACAATAATTATCAAGCTCCGAATTTTCAAGCTCAAGATGGACCTTTGAATGATCTTTCAAACTACATAAAGACTAATGAAGTGAATATGATAGTTATGCAAAATCAAATTAATAACATGCAAACAGAATTGAAAAATGAATTCAAGACTTCAATGACGAATCAGAACAATGAGATAAAGAACATGTTAAGTAATTTCTTTCAAATGCAAAATCCCTCGGGTTCGGGATCACTTCCTAGTAATACAGTTGCTAACCCGAGAGGTGATGTGAAAGCTATTACCACCCGAAGTGGTGTTGCTTACGATGGACCTTCAATTTTACCTACTCCTTCTCCTCTCCCGAAGGAAGTGGAACATGAAACCGAGGCGACTAAGGACAAGGTGCAATCTAGAGGTGAGCGCGGTTCTAAAACCGCACCGAACCGACCCAGAACCAAAAGAACCGAGAATTGAAAAATGCATATTTTAAGAACCGAGAACCGAACCAAAGTGCGTGTTTCGGTTCCCTTCGGTTCTCGGGTTTGGTTCGGGTATTTCGGTTCTTACCCGATTGGAACCGAATTTTTTAGTTATCTACTAAAATTGTGATGAAATCTAAATGTCCATACTTAAATATGTATCTTTTCACGTTGTCACTCAGATTATACTTTTTTTCAATTTGTTAAAGTGGTCATATAACTAAAAAAATGAGTATTTCAAAGTTAACTGAAAGTTAAACATAAAATATAGTACTATTTATTCATTTTATAATATTAAGGCTTATACTATATATATTATAAAAAAAAGATTTTATGTATTAACGAAGCTGTGTTGAGTGCATGTGCCGTGACCATTTCTTGGAGTTGCTTTAGGTTTAATGCATCTTTGCCGAGGTTAGTTAAGGGTCGGTTAATTTTCTGGGTTTGTTCGGTCGGGTTAGTGGGGGGGAGGGGTGGGCGGTGCGGGTTTCTCCCGTGGGTGAGGGGGTGTGATTGGGGCATGGTCATTGTGTAGGTTGATCTGGGCGGTTGGAGGTGGGGGGGTGGGAGGCTGGGGGGGGGGTGTGGGAGGGTGGGGGTGGGGTTCGGGTGGTGAGGGGGGCAGAGGGAAGGGGGTTTATGGGAAACGGGTTGTAGAGTGGGTGAGGTGTGTGTGGGGGTCGTGGGGTACGATAGGTCGGGGGTCGATTTGGGGGGGGTTCTGCTTTGCTTGTGTGGAATTGTTAGTGTGTTTGGGCTATTCGCCTCCGTGCCGGCGTTGTGACGTTTGTTAATTGTTGCTGTTTGCAGGGCCGTTGATGTCTTGCGTGACGGGTGGTTGGCGTTGTGCCTTTTATGTTTGTGGGCTGGGGTTTTGGGGGCGGGGGGTTGAGGAGCAGTTGGGGGCGGTTGTGGGTTGTGGGTCAGGGCGCTGGGTGGCTCTTTGCGGGGTCAGGTTGGGGTGCGGCTGGCTGCGCTGGCCTAATTTCGGGGGGCTGTCTATGTGGTGTCTGTCGGGCTTGATAGGTACTATGGTTGTGTTCCTTCAGGAATGACTTATTTTGGGTGGGGTTGGGTTGCGTGGGGGTTGGGGGTTTGGAGTGTGGTAGTGTTGGTGCTGGGCGATGTAGGAGACTGGGAGAAGGTTATTGGCGGGAAGAGAGGAGGGGCGGGGTTGAAGGGCGGGAGGAGATGCGGGTGGAATGTGGGAAGTTTGGGGGGGTGTTTGGGGTGGCTTAGGGTGGTGGTGCGTCTGCGGCGGGTTTATTGCTGCGGGTTTGTAGCGTATTTTGGTTTCGCGGGTGGGTTCGGAGTGGGTTAGTTATGTTACCCGGTGTTCATACAGTAGATGGGGGGTTGTCTTTTAGTGGTTTTTCGGGTCACTCGCGAGTCTCATATATACGGCGAGTTTTTTATTTTGCTGTGTCCAGTGGTTTTATTTTAGTCTTTTCAGGGTGGGGGTGATGTTGTGGAGTTCTGGTGTGAGTTTTGATATTATTTTAAGTAGCTTGTCATTAGTGGAGTATGTTGTTTGAGTTACGTGGACTTTGGGTGACGAGTCGTGTTGGTTGGGGGGGGTGTTTTATTAGACTTACTTTTGTTTAGCTCCACGTGTGTGAATGGCGGAGTGGGGGTTTGTGGAAACAGTATGTAGAGCCGGGGGACGGTTTGTGTGTATCGGGAAAGCGAGGGGGGGAGAGCGTGGTGAAGAGGGGGCGATATAATTAGGGGCCGTGGTCATGTGTTAATACTGCGGGTAGTTATTTAGATATAGATTGGGGTTTATGTGGGTGTGGATATTGGTATTATGGGCAAGGGGGATACTGTGTTATACTGGGGGCGTTTGGGGTGGGGGTATATGTTCGGGAGCGCTGGAGAATGGTGTGCGGGATGGTACTGTTGGTGGATTAGGGGTTGGGCGATTGGCACTTTTTGAAGTGTGGTGATTATTCTTGGCCGTAAGTTGGTGGTAAGTTTTTCTAGGTTTCGTTTGTGGCGTTATTTCTGAATTGTTGTTGTTTTGCTTTTGTGTTCGTGTTGTTGTTTTTGTTTTGTTAATATATGTGTGGGTTTCGTTGATATTGCTGTTTTTTTTGCTTTTAGTTTGTGTGTTATTTTGTGTTCTGGCGTGTACATTTTTGGTGGTTGTTATTGTTCGTGGAGTCTATTTTTTTTGTCTTGCTCTGTTGTGCGGATACATTTTTTTTGGGGTGAAACATGGTTGGGATTGTCATTTCTAGTATGAGTAGGGTGGTTTTATTGGTCTGTCGGGTTATATATGGTGGGAAGATTTTGTTGGTTTTTTGTTGGGATTTTAATAAGGGTTTTTTAGGGGGCGCCGTGGTAATGTGGGGGTTCCATTCGGGAGTTGCTTATTGTGATTTGGGGTGGGTTTTTTCTTTACTGTGGCAGAGAGTATATGGGGATTTGGTGAGTTGTTTTGGGGTTTTTGGGGTGTTGGGGTTACTTGGTGGTATTGGGGGAAATTGGTTGAGAATGTGTGTGTAGTCTTGTTTTCTTGTTATCGTATGGGTTTTGCTGAGTATGGTGGTGATCTTGGTTTGCTGTAGTTTTTAATCTTTTAATTAGGTGTTGCCTGATCGGTCTGGGCGTTTGTGGTGATTTTTATTTTTATTTGTCGGGCTGTTTGATTTGTTTTATATGTTATGTCCGTTTACCTTATAGTATTTCTTCGTTTCGTGGTGGCGTCCATTCGGGGATTTCATGGATGTTTCTTGTGTTTTCATATATTTCTTCCGTTGTGGTCGTTTTGATATTTTTCTTTATTTGTGCCGTTTTTGTGCGGGATTTTTCAAATTGTGTGTGGATTGTTGTGTTTGTAGTCTGTTCTATGTGGTGTGGCGTCTTTTCACACGTGGTGGAGTTTTTGTTTCTGTGTGGGTCAGTTGCTCGTCTTGGGGGAAGTTATTTTTTAGTGGATGATGGGGTCGTAAATTGTTGAATGGGGGTAGGCGGGTGGACCGGGGGGGGTGTGTGAAGATGGGGACAGGCGGTGAGGCTGGCGGGGAGGGTGTGTGGGGATGTTTACTGGTGGTGTGGTAGGGGTTTGAGGGTGGGGAGCGGTGGCGGGGATGTCGGTGTAATGTTGGTGAGCTGTAGTTGTTGGGGGTTTTATATGTCGTGATGTGTGGGGTGGTTTGTTTGGGGGGTTGAGGATGGGTGCTGGTATGGAGTGTAGCGGGGGGCAGTGAGTGTCATGTTAGGGTGGGGGGGGCGCAGGGGGGGTCGAAGGAATTGAACGGGGTGGGTAGTAGAATGGGTGTGGGGTCGTTGTCGTGGGTGCGGTGTGTGGGGGTTTGGTTTTTCGTTCGGTTCAAAATCGCGGTTCTCGGTACATTTGCTCACCCCTAGTGCAATCTACAGGTTTAGAAAGTACCGCACACGTCCAATCTCTGATTTTCCAAGACTCGATTCTGGAGCCCGAAGTTGCTCCAAAGCCTAAACCTAAACCGTAAATACTATATCCTTCGAGGCTTAATGACCAAAAGCTCCATGAAAAAGCTAATAATCAAATGTCAAAATTCCTTTAAATCTTTCAAAGATTACACTTCGATATTAGCTTCGCGGAAGCTCTTCTTCATATGCCAAAGTTTGCTTCTACGTTTAAGAGTTTACTTAGTAATAAGGAAAAGTTATTCGAATTAGCAAGTACTCCGTTAAATGAAAATTGCTCGGCGGCGCTCGTAAAAAAGTTGCCCGAAAAACTAGGAGACCCCGGCAAATTTCTCATCCCGTTTGATTTTTCGGAGCTAGATGAGTGCTTAGCCTTGGCCGATCTTAGTGCTAGCATTAATCTAATGCCTCTTTTCGTATGGAAGAAGATTTCGCTCTCGGAACTCACTTCGACCCGCATGACACTCGAACTCGCAGACTAATCGGTCGCTCATCCGAAAGGTGTCGCCGAAGATGTTTTTGTGAAAGTAGGAAAGTTTTATTTTTCGGCCGATTTCCTTGTAGTTGATTACGATGTCGATCCTCGGGTTCCCCTCATCCTCGGGAGACCTGTCTTGAGGACGGCAAGAGCTTTAATCGATGTTTATGGTGAAGAATTAACACTTCGAGTCAATGATGAAGCCATTACGTTTAAAGTTGGGTAAACTTCCAGATACTCTCGTAATTACAAAATGGTTAATCAAGTCAATGTCATTGACGTTGCTTGTGAGGAGTATGCTCAAGAAGTGCTCGGATTTTCGAATAGTTCGACAAGTGGCAATCCCACTCCTTCGGATCCTATCATCGCTTCTTCTTCCCCCTCGTTGACTCCTTTTGAAGGAGGAGATTTCATTTTGGAAGAAATAGAGACTTATCTATGTACCCCGGAAGAACTTTCTAATTTGGATAACGATTACTACGACACGGAGGGAGATATTCTTTACCTTGAGAAATTGTTGAATGAAGATCCTTCTCCGACTCTCCCTCCGATGAAGAATGACGACCTTAAGCAAGTTGATGTTACTATGACAAAGCCTTCAATCGAAGAACCACCGGAACTCGAGCTTAAGGATTTACCGTCTCATTTAGAATATGCATTTTTAGAAGGAACCGATAAATTACCCGTCATAATTTCTAAAGAATTAAAAGAGGAAGAAAAAGCCGCCCTTTTAAAGGTTCTTAAGTCACACAAACAGGCCATCGCATGGAAAATTTCTGACATTAAGGGTATCGACCCTAGTTTTTGTACTCACAAGATCTTAATGGAAGACGACTTTAAACCGGCGGTTCAACATCAAAGAAGGGTGAATCTGAAAATTCATGAGGTTATCAAATAGGAAGTTATCAAACTCATTGATGCCGGATTGATTTACCCTATTTCTGATAGTCCGTGGTTGAGTCCCGTTCATTGTGTGCCTAAGAAGGGTGGCATGACCGTAGTTGAAAACGAAGATAATGAGTTAATTCCTACTAGGTTAGTTACGGGATGGCGCATTTGTATTGATTACCGAAAGCTTGATGATGCCACTCGTAAAGACCATTTCCCGTTACCTTTCATGGACCAAATGCAAGAACGTTTAGCAGGGAACGAATACTATTGCTTTTTAGATGGATTTTCCAGATATTTTCAAATTCCTATTGACCCGCAAGACCAAGAGAAGACCACCTTCACTTGCCCTTATGGGACGTTTGCCTACCGACGTATGCCTTTCGGTTTATGTAATGCTCCGGGCACGTTCCAAAGGTGCATGATGGCCATTTTTCACGACATGATCGAGGAAACAATGAAGGTCTTTATGGACGATTTCTCGATCATCAGGGATTCTTTCTTGTCTTGCCTTTCCTAATTAGACAAGATGCTAAAACAGTGCGAAGATACCAACTTAGTTCTAAATTGGGAGAAGTGTCATTTCATGGTAAAAGAGGGCATTGTCCTCGGCCATAAGATTTCAAAGTCCGAGATTGAGGTGGACAGAGCTAAAGTTGATGTTATAGCTAAACTTCCTCATCCGACTTCCATCAAAGGCGTTTGAAGTTTTTTAGGTCACGTTGGGTTCTATCGTCGATTTATCCAAGATTTTTCTAAAATCGCCTGCCGATGACCCATCTTCTTAAAAAAGAAACCCCGTTTATTTTCTTGAAAGAATGTATTGAAGCGTTTAATATACTTAAGAAGAAGTTAACCGAAGCCCCAATTTTAGTTGCCCCCGATTGGGACCTACCATTTGAAATTATGTGCGACACTAGTGATCAGTCTTGGGGAAACGTAAGACCAAAAATTTTTAGCCTATACACTATGCAAGTAAGACCATGACGGATGCTCAAGCACACTACACAACTACGGAAAAAGAGTTATTAGTCGTAGTGTATGCTTTCGAGAAATTCCGGCCTTACTTAGTCTTATCGAAGACCATAGTGTATATAGCAAGATGCTAAGCCAAGATTTCTCTGGTGGATTCTCCTACTCCAAGAATTTGATGTCATTATTCTTGATAAAAAAGGAGCGGAGAATCTTACGGCCGACCACTTGTTGTGTCCTGGAGTAGGCCCCACTGTTGGTACAAATTTATCCAATAGGTAATGCAAACCCCCTTAAACCAGATAAACACCTATCGACGAAACATCTAGTCGAACTATCCATTTTGGGCCACTAGTGCGAAGACTTAGGTCGTGATACATCCTAGTACTGCCAAGTAAGTCGAATACTTACATCCATAAGCCTCGTCTGATGTAAATCATCGAACATTACAGATATCAGAAACGAGACCCTGTCCTTAAACATTTAAAACATTATATAGACATACTTACGCGACTATACTTTCTTCTTGATGTTTTCACTATTAAAGGACTCTCTTTATAACGCGATTATATCAATCATAAAACCTGTAATGATATTTTTTTGAGATACCTATTTTGATGGATTAAATATCCTGGTCAAACTTAGCCAAAATTTTTGGTATACTGAGAAGTGTCGAAACATCTAATTTTGCTGACTAAAGTTATCAACGCCATGTTTAAAAACCTTTTTTTTTTTTTGGGAAAACTTGTTATAAATATCTTAAATCTTTTTCTTGGTCACATAATAGGTTAACAAGAATCGAATCCCGGGACGGGATTCCTTTAAGGGGTAGGTACTGTAACAACCGGCAATTTTCGAAATTTTAAATGACTATTTTACCCTTTGACTTTTCAGGTCCGACTTGACTTTTTGACGTTTGAGCTTTTATTGTCACATAAAAACGATTACCGTGTAACTGGTAATTTTTCGAAACATATTAAAATAAATTAAATCCTAATTAATATATACATATCACTCGATGTTCAGAATTTATTTTTAACTTATTTGATACTGGAAAATGAGAAAATATATTTATTCCTAAGTTGATCGTATTTAAAACGACCCGCAAAATCACGTTTTCACGACTCGGACTCTAAAGCAATTTGATTTAAAACGACATTCCGGACAACTTTTTAGTTTTGCCCGAGACCCGAAAGCAAGTAGAAAATGACTGAAATACCCTCGCAAAATTTTAAAGACCGCACACAACGAGTACCGACACAAAAATAATTAAATTTATATGTAATTATCACCCATTTTATTAAATAAAATAATTAATAAATTATTTAATATTTTATTCAAAAGCGTTTATTTAAAAACGTGAATGTTCAAATTAAAGTTTCATTTTTTCGGACAAAGCTTGCCCGTGATACCCAATGGCTACACAAACGAACAATAAACATTTAAAATAAGTTTATAAAACATTTCGAAATAATTGTCTAATGTAAATACTCATTTCTGTGAGAGAAAAATCACTTGGACGCAATGACGCAAGATTCGTGTTTTAAATCATCCATTAACTAGCCCAAACGAGTCCTGAATCAATATTTTACAAAAAGATTTCACATTTTGGCCCCAGTACTATAAAAAATTTTCAATACTGTTAACCATAAATCTATATGGAACTTAGCCACTTTTTCTTAAAAACGCTTTCTACAAATACTACATATATATGTTAGATATTATGGTTTGATATTTCATCAATAAAAACCTAGCCCCCATAATTTTCGCCCTCGATCCTCACTCTCATTTTCTGGCCAGCTTTTCTGGCGCCCGCACACTTAATTATCTTGCGATTACCTACACCAGCCACTAGATCCAGCCAACTCACTGCATCTCTACGCCACCGACATACCCCGCACCACCACATCACCTCTTCGAACATACACCATCACCTCGTCATCACCACTGTTGACCACCTCCATCAGCCTCCACCCACCCCCCCCCCCCATCGCGACTCTTTATCGCACCACCTCACCACTCATCGTCACCACTCCACAACCACCTTAACAACGGCATCCACGCACTACAACGATGGTAGCATCAGCACGCGCACCACACCACATGTGCTTGCAACAAGGGGGTTCTACCCAACCACAACCACGCCACCCCCACCAATCCCTCCTCGTCACTCCACACCAACGCACCATCTACTGCCACCCACAAGGGTGCCTGTGGACTTTCTCAGCCTCACATAAAAGGGAGTGTGTGGTCTCTAAAAAAACGACACCAAAGGTGCGTTGGGTTTGCCGCACACAATATAGGTGCGTTTTGGTTTTTAGACCTGCACCAAGGTGCGTTCAGTTTCGAAGAGACCACGAGGTGTTTTTTGGTCTTTACTCAGGGCCACTAGGGTACTTTGTTTTTGAAAACAAACCCATCAGGGGTTTTGTTTCGCTTGTAACAGCCGCTAGAAGCTTTAGGTTTACAGTTAACACCAAGGGTAGTGTTTGGTTTGGCAGTTAATCACCTAAACAAGGTTGTGCTGTTTGGCATTAACTACCCAGGCGTGTGGTTTGTTTGGCAGTTAAACACCCAAGGGGAGTATTTGGTTTGAGCAATTAGACACCAAGTGGGTGTGTTTGGTTTGGTAGTTATCACCCAAGGGGTGTGTTTGATTTGGCAGAAACACAACAGGGTGTATGGTTTGCTGGACTAACACCAAACAGGAGTGTTTTGGCTGCGTACTGCCCATAAAGGTGTTTTGGGTGAGCAATTAATCCGTAAGGGTGTGTTTGGGGTTAATAAACATCCGCGAATATAAAATAGTGTAAAGTTTGGTGAAATATAGACAATCATATTAATTGTTTGTAAAAAAGGTTAAATAAATTGTCTACTTATAATTTTGTTTCCTATTCGGTCTTGTTTTAATATATAACTATATATATAGTAATATTATATCTATATAATATATATATATATATATATATATATATATATTTGAAAAACGCGAGTATTGCAACATTGATTGATTAAAGTGGAAAACCTTGAATTTTGTGAAAATGAAAAACGTTGTATAAACGAATAAGTCATGCCCTGAAATTATCTAAAATTACTATACTAGTAATCTTTGCTATAAGTTTCTATAATACTTTGAAAACCAAAAAAGGATTAAGTTATAGTTTAAAAGAGTAGTTCGGTAAATAATGTTTGACACTAACCTGAACAAAAACGAAAACTATTGCTTTACAAACCAATAACAACTAATTTAGCAAACAACTCATAACGGAAACGAAATATATAACATTATAAAATATATTATTTTATAAATTCCCGGCTAGAAAATAAGGTCATAACTTTTATAAAAACTTTAGAAAACATCGTTTACCTAATACGTAACTTTAAAATGTACGTTTTCTTTTATACAAGAACCTTTATTCAATTATTTAAGTGGTGATTTTCTAGAAACTTTCGAATTATTTTATTTTAATTTATTTTCACAACTTTTTCATATAAAAAAACTTGCATCAGTATATATATACTTCAAACAATATTTGTTATTGTTGTCTTTAATAAATAATACACCATATGAAATTATATAATTGTTTAATTTATCATAAGTAATAATACGAATATAATACATACTTGCGTTTGCTTTTCGATTATTTAACCTACCTCAAAACTATTAAAACTAGAAATCTAAATCTTTTATTAATCAACGTGGACACATTGACATAATCATTCCATCACCCAATTTAGTGGTTTTGTCCGATTAAGATTAACTGCAACTTCTCGTTCGAGCCGTTTTGTTTCCGTTTGTTTGTGAGCTAAAATGTGCACTCCGGCCAACCGTTTCTTCCATCATCGAGGTGGGTTTATAGCCCTTCTTATCAACCTGTTGTTATAACCAATTAACTTTACAATCTCAGGGAGAATACAAGCTCATTACAACTTGTTTACTACTCATACTTATACTCATTTATCAAACTCTTATACTTGATTGATATCGACACCTCTCTACTTATGGATTTATGGATTTAAGGGCTATTTATAATACAATGTTTATTTCTTCATTGGACACAATGTTTTTCGTTTAGTAAATCTCCTGTTTACGTGTTGCCAAGTACGATTAGACCACACCTCTTGCCTGAATCATCAAGAACCGTCCAAATCTGGAACCGAATACTGTAACTGGTTAAATAATGACGTGAATGTTATAAATAGATCTAATTACGGACTAAATTATCCCCATAACCCGGGTGAGTATCTGTCACTACCAAACCACAGAGGCTCAACTAGGACCCGATAAACCATAAATATCTTGTCAAATCTCATTGGGGTTCTTGGTCATACACCGGATGCGCAGAATACATTTGGCATATTATATGCAGCATAAATTACTTCGAAAGATGTCAGACTTCGCGAGCAACAGAGATACATATTATATGTAATAAGGTACGGCCTGCGTCACGTATGCATATAAGGCGTACTGTTATAGTAGTCACATACATTTTGGAAATCTTGTGGTCCACACTACTTTGTTGAACATTACTGATTACTAAACATTTTTCATTATATTGTGGTGAAGCAGTAGACACTATACTCTTTCGGTTCTACATTTACACTTACATTTTTGGCGACTATTATAAGGATTGAAATGGTCATGCATACTTTATAAATCTTTTGATTTCAACATTTACATATACAAAAATCTATGAACTCACCAACTTTATGTTGACCCTTTTAAGCATGTTTTCTCAGGTGAATTAGATGCTTGGCTTACTTGATGTGCATTGGAGTCTAAATTGACAAGATTTCATTTATGGATTTCTTCTTAACTCCACACCACACCCCTCACCACCAACAACACATCCCTCATACAAATGATCAAATCTCGTTGTATTGCTTTCAACTTCTCATCTGATGCAATTATGGGAAAAAATGTATATTAATTTCATACTCCTGGAACTTACTTCGACTCGCATGACACTCGAGCTTGCAAATCGATTGGTTGCTTATTCGGAAGGAGTCGCCGAAGATGTTTTTTGTAAAAGTAGGAAAGTTTTATTTTCCGTCTGACTTTGTTGTAGTTGATTACGATGTCGATCCTCGGGTTCCTCTCATCCTCGGGAGACCTTTCTTGAGGATGGCAAGAGCTTTAATCGATGTATATGGTGAAGAATTAACTCTTCGAGTCGATGATAAGGCCATTACGTTTAAAGTCGGGAAAACTTCGAGATACTCCCGTAATTATTATGATGAAACGGTTAATCAAGTCAATGTCATTGACGTTGGTTGTGAGGAGTATGCTCAAGAAGTGCTCAGATTTTCGGATAGTTCGACAAGTGGGAATCCCACTCCTTCGGGTCCTATCATCGCTTCTTCTTCCCCCTCGTTCACTCCTTTTGAAGGTGGAAATTTCATTTTCGAAGAAATAGAGACTTATCTACGTACCCCGGAAGAACTTTCTAATTTGGATGATGATTACTACGACATGGAGGGAGATATTCTTTACCTTGAGAAATTGTTGAATGAAGATCCTTCTCCGAATCTCCCTCCGATGAAGAATAAAGACCTTAAGCAAGTTAATGTTACTATGATGAAACCTTCAATCAAAGGAACCGATAAATTACCCGTCATAATTTCTAAAGAATTAAAAGAAGAAGAAAAAGTCGCCCTTTTAAAGGTTCTTAAGTCACACAAACGGGCCATCGCATGGAAAATTTTCAACATTAAGGGTATCGACCCTAGTTTTTGTACTCACAAGATCTTAATGGAAGATGACTTTAAACCAACGGTTCAACATCAAAGAAGGGTGAATCTGAAAATTCATGAGGTTATCAAAAAGGAATTTATCAAACTCCTTGATGTCGGATTGATTTACCCTATCTTCGATAGTTCGTGGCTGAGTCCCGTTCATTGGGTGCCTAAAAAGGGTGGCATGACCGTGGTTGATGAAGATTAATCAAATAACATACTAGATGTGAGGGAAAGAGATTGTTTTAGTGAGAGAGAGGGTTGGATGAACACTTAGAGAGAGAAAGTAAACAGATATTAATGTGTGTAAAAATGAGCAACCAACCACCTCTCCAAGACATGGAGAGGTGTTTATATACTTACAATGGATGGTGGGCTTGGGCTTGCATGGGTTTATCCATGGGCCTTTAGCTAACTAACTATGTAAGTTTCTAAAAATTACTTAACGAGCTAATGACAGTTATCTATGGAAGCGACCGACACTGATAAGTGCTTAATTACACATATCTTTTACCTCTAAAAACGAGCTTAAATGACCAAAAACAGACAAAAACTGC
>BQNB010054857.1:0-39365 GCA_026074375.1 Tanacetum coccineum | reverse complement strand
TTTAACTCGTTGTTTATTTATGATGAATTCGTTCCCATCTTCATTGTATAGCTTAATTGCGCCATTTTTCATGTCCTTGCATACCCAGAATGGTCTGTACCATCTTGACTTCAGTTTTCCAGGGAACAGCCTTAAGCACGAATTAAAGAGAAGTACCTTATCGCCCTTTTTATAATTAGTCTGTGCTTTTATCCGTTTATCATGCCATCTTTTTGTTCTTTCCTTGTAGGAGATGGATGTTTCATATGCATCGAGCCTCATTTCGTCCAGCTTATTGATTTGCAAGAAACAGTTTTCCCCAGCTTTTGTAAGGTCCAGATTGCAGTTCTTAATGGCCCAGTAGGCCTTGTGTTCTAATTCGACATGGAGATGGCATGCCTTGCCGTAGATTATTCTAAATGGGTTTGTTCCCATAGGGGTTTTAAACGCTATCCGGAATGCCCATAATGCATCATCTAATTTGTAGGACCAATCTTTCTTGTTGTTCTCGATGGTTTTCTCAAGGATACGTTTTATTACCCGGTTCGTGTTCTCAACCTGCCCGTTCGTCTAAGGGTGATACGCGGTTGAGAATCGGTGGACCACTTCATACCTTTTCATTGCTTTCTCCATTTGGTAGTTATAGAAATGAGTACCCCTATCACTAATAAGGGCTTTTGGTATTCCAAATCTTGCGAATAGTCTCTAGAGGAAGTTTACTACGTTTCGAGCATCATTGCTTGGGAAGGCCTGAGCCTCTACCTATTTTGATACGTAGTCAATAGCTACCAGGATGTATTTGTTTCCATTTGATGAGGGGAAAGGTCCCATAAAGTCAATTCCCTAAACATCGAATATTTTGCAGACCTGGACGTATTTTTGAGGTGTTTCATCCCTTGATGAGATGTTTCCTGCTCGTTGGCATGCATTGCAAACTTGTACCAAATTACGTGCATCTCGGAAGATATGTGGCCAGTAAAACCCGACCTTAAAGACTTTTCTTGTGGTGGTGGCGATGCCATAATGTCCTCCAGATAGTCCGCTGTTACATTGTCGAAGAATTTGTGCTGCCTCATCTTCGGCCACGCACCTTCGTATGATTCGATCAGCACACTGTTTGAATAGGAAGGGCTCATCCCAAAAGTAATGCCGCAAATCGCTGAAGAACTTTTGCTTCTCTTGACGTGTGGATCGAAAGGGTAGTACTCGGCTAGCTAAATAGTTAGCATAGTCAGCATACCATGGTTCATTGTTCTTGTTAGAAATTACCATTAACTGTTATTCAGGAAATAAGTCCCTTATTTTAGCCTTGGTTAGTTTTCTAAGGTCTGGATTCTCAAGTCGGGAGAGATAATCAGCTGCAAGATCTTCAGCACCTTTCTTATCACGGATCTTGATATCGAATTCTTAGAGCAGCAGGATCTATCAAATTAACCGTGGTTTTGCATCTTGTTTTGTAAAGAGATACTGTAAGGCAGAATGATCCGTGAAAACGTTGTTCTTGGATAAGACCAATTATTGACGGAATTTGTCGAATGCAAAGACGACGGCCAAAAGCTCTTTTTCGATAGTTGTGTAGTTTTCTTGTTCTTCATTCATTGTTTTGTTGGTGTAGTGTATGGGCTTGAAATATTTGTCGATCCTTTGCCCTAGCACTGCCCCGACGGCATAATCACTTGCGTCGCACATGATTTCAAATTGCAATGACTAATCTGGCTTGATCATGATCGGTGCCAGCGTCAGTTCATGTTTTAACTTGTCGAATGCTTGGATGCATTCTTTGGAGAAGTTAAATGAGGCGTCTTTAACTAAGAGTTAGGTCATTGGGCGTGCGATTTGTGAGAAATATTTTATGAATCTCCTATAGAAACCAGCGTGTCCTAGAAAGCTTCGAATGGCTTTCACATTCGTGGGATACAGTAGTTTGGAGATTGCCTTGATTTTAGCTTTATCTACGTAAATCCCAAAGCCTGAGACCTTATGTCTGAGGACGATTCCTTCCTTTACCATGAAATGGCATTTTTCCCAGTTTAACATAAGGTTGGTTTCCTCGCACCTCTTTAGCATCCTTTTAACGTTTTAAAGTAATGGTTGAAGGAGCTACCAAAGACGGAGAAATCATCCATAAATACATCCATGCTGTCCTCAATAAGCTCATGGAATATGGCTATCATACAACGCTGAAAGGTTGTTGGGGGCATTGCATAACCTGAAGGGCATTCGTTTGTATGCGAAAGTCCCATAGAGGCACGTGAATGTGGTTTTCTCCTGATCTTCAGGTGCGATAGGGATTTAAAAATATCCTAAAAACCCATCTAGAAAGTAGTAGTATTCATGCCCAACTAGGCGTTCGAGCATCTGATCGATAAACGGAAGTGGAAAGTGATCTTTTCAAGTTGCGTTATTTAATTTATGATAATTAATGCATACGCGCCATCCAGTGACTGTCCGTTACGAGATGAACTCATCCTTCTCATTCTTTACTACGGTCATTCCTCACTTCTTTAGGATAACCTGGACAGAACTCACCCAAGGACTGTCAAAGATGGGGTAGATTAATCCTGCGTCAAGGAGTTTTATGACTTCCTTTTTTACTACCTCTTTGATGTTAGGGTTCACTCGTCTTTAAGGTTGGACACTTGGTTTGAACTCGTCTTCCATGAGGATTTTGTAAAGGATGAGTTAATCCCTTTAATGTCTGTAATACTCCAGGCGATCGCCCTTTTATGGTTCCAAAGAACCTCGAGGAGCCTGATTTTTTCGACGGTGGATAATGTGGATTAGATGACCACTGGGAGTTGGTTGTTTTCTTGGAGGAAAGCGTACTCAAGGTGTTTGGGTAATTCCTTCAATTCAAGTTTGGGTGGTTCCACGTTTGACGGTTTTAATCGATTCTCCAGGGCTTTCTATTCGAGTGGTTCCACCTGCTTTGTTCTTGGATATAAGAAAATTGCAAGCACCTCGTTAGAATCTTCCTCTTCTTCTTCTTCAGTCTATTTTCCGTCATGGTTTACTGTGTCGACCTATTGTTCCTGGACTAGCTTAGTTGTGTCATCGGCGCAGTATATGTAATCATCACGGGAGTGTTTGGATTTCATAGACTTCCCAATGTTAAAGGTGACAGTTTCACTTCCGACCTTTAAACTCAATTTTCCCTCGTGAATGTCAATTACAGCTCTTGCCGTGGCGAGGAAGGGCCGCCACAAAATGATTGGGACTAGCTCGTCTTCATCTATTTCCAAAACTACAAAGTCAACTGGGAAGATGAACTTGCTTATTTTCACCAATAGATTCTCGCAGATCCCGATGGGGTATTTGATAGATCAATCGACTAGTTGAATACTCATTTTGGTAGGTTTAAGTTTAGAAATCCCTAATCGTCAAAAAAGAGAGTGTGGCATGAGATTTATGCTTGCTCCTAAATCAACAAGGGCGTTCTTGACTGTTAGAGGTTCGATAAGACATGGCAATGTGAAGCTTCCTGGATCCCCTTCTTTTTGGGGCAGACTCCTTTAGATAATATCAGAACACTCCTCGCTTAGTTTGACTAAGGAAGCCGCCTTTTTAAGTTTCTTCTTATGTAAAACGAAATCTTTCAAAACCTTGGCTCTCTTTGGCATGTGGATCATGGCTTCAAGGAATGACAAATTGATGTGAATTTGCTTAAAGATTAAAAGAAGCCGCTTATCCCCGTCATCCTTTTGCTGCTTCTTTAATCTGGACAGAAAGGACGGATTAGATGACTTGGAAGGTTGGTAAAAGATGGATGGCTAAGGGACGGGTTCTTGTATAATGCTTGATCTTTTGCCCTCAGGCCATTCTTTTTTGATTTCCCCCTTAGTGAGGTTGTCAGACGTTGGTCATGGTGAAGCTGGGAAAGGAGGGTCTTGGGTGCTAACTCCTGATCTGGTTGTTACAGCGAAAGTTGGTGCTTCAGATTCATGAGTCTCGCTTTCCCTAATTGTGGAGAGGATTTAAGAGAATTGTTCATGTAATTCCTTATGGTGCTAGTCAAGCATATCTCCTATCCCTTTCACATGAGACTTCTTCTCGAGCATAAAGTTGGCAAGCTCGTCTTCAAACTTATTTCTAACAATCCATTCGGGGCCATCCTCTCCTTTTTATTTACGTTTGTTGTTCCATCATAGTGGGGTATCGTCATTCAGATAAAACCTTAAAAGGGAAGGATCATCATAGATGTCTCCCTCAGACAAGCATACCTACTCGTCTAGGTTGGTTTGCTTGCATTCATCAGCCTCATGGGATCCTCCGCAGTAGTCGCAGATTAGGTAGGGGTTTTTCAACCTAACTTCTCGAGTACGTGTTACGAGGTGGGAGATTTAGTTGCAAGCCCTTTTTAGACGTCCCCTGAATGTAGATTGCATTGCTTCCAAAATGGAAGAAACATTCATGGGTGGTGAAATGTCTTCCCATAGATTGTCTTTGTATTAGACATATTCTTCAATTCAATTCCACCCCTCTTCTTCGGTGAGAGAGTTGAAAAAAATTGAGCGGATTGATTGAGTTTCCTATGGTTATCCCAAGATATTTTGTAGTGAAAGATTTGTACCAAAAGCCATTTCTGTATCCCATGATGGGGAACCTATTTGATTAAGTCCTGGAAATGGATCTAGGCGCTTTTGATGGGTTCGTCATCCCCTTGTTTGAATCTAAGGATTAAATCTCTTAGGGACGAGATACGTCCTATCGGAAAGAAGTGGTCAAGGAATCGTGATACGAGCTGATCCCATGTCGTGATTTGAGTGGGAGGTATTCTGTCAAGCCATTCTGCTGCCTTTCCTTTGAGGGAGAAATGGAAAAAGAGTAGCCTAGATGTATCCCTTGTGGCTCCGTCAGCTTGTATGTTATCGACGATACTTAAGTAGTACTGAACATGATGGAGGGGTCCTCGTTTCTTAATCCTTGGAATGTTTATGTTTTTTTAATCAACCAAATGTCGCTTAAGCCGATGTGTTGGTGAAGGGTTGATTGGGTTTTGAAACAGAGGATTAGGGTGTGAGGAATTGTTCATGTAGGGGTTTGGGAGATGTTGGTGGTTTGGCTCCAGTGTTGTTAGAGGAGGATGCTTCAGCATCAAAGTGGTTTCTTTCGGCTATAGCAAGAGATTCGTTCTGCTGTAGACACTAGGTGGCCCTTTTAAGCCTTCAAAATTCTCTTTCAGGTTCGTCGAGGAGTTTGGTTAACCTTTTAACGATGCTACGTTTCATGGTGGTTGACGAGAGTGGGTTACAAAACAAATAACACAAAGAAAAGATAGACTACGAGAAATCTCACTTGAAAGGATTCAAGCAAGTAGAACTAAGCTAAACTATGATCAAAACCTAACTATTCCCCGGCAGCGGCACCAACAACTTGATGCGGTTGTGTTGATCCCTTTTGAACAGATCTTACTTAGCTTGTTAAAGCTTAGTTGTATTGGATAGATCCAAGACAACTATAGTAGAAACTAAGATTGAGAATATCACAAAACTATGAGGAATCTGTTTGCATATTTTTCTAAGAAGAAATAGTTGAAACAGTAAAACAAGATCTTTACTAAACTTTCAATATATTGAATACTATTTTGAGTTACAAAATAGCTATGAATACTAACTATGATTGCTATGCAAACTATGAATACTAATATGAAAACTTGATATCTAGATCTATGTCGTAGGGTTCCTTTTATACACCAAGGAAACCCTAATGGGCTTACAAAACGCGTCAAGTGATCAATGCATATCTATTCCTAATATATCTCATGCATATCACTTTAGCAGTACTAACTATTATAACTAACAGTACTAACTATATAACTAACAGTACTAATAAACTGACAGTACTAACTTTGTACTGGCAGCACTAACTATTACACTAGCAGCACTAATGACTTAGACAGTTTTCTCTAATCTTCAGCAGCAGCACAAACTTGAACCAGCAGCATTAAGTTGTAGAAGGCTCTAATTCCCAACAATCCTCCCCTAAACTTGATATTCATCTTGTTAATCATCAAGTTTCTTCATTATCAGCATCTTGATCACTAGGAGGATGTATCCAAACACTCTTCTACTTCTTAAGTTGTGATCTTGTAAATCTGAGAAGCTCAAATGCCATTTCACTTTCATGATCAACTTCTAGTCTTCTATTTAACATCCTTGAAAGCATTTCTTAAGTAAGAGGATATTTCTTTTCTATCATCATGTGAATAGCAATTTCATTATCCATCAACAATACATGAACTCCACATGAGTCAAATAATCTCCAGCTTATCAAGTTGTAGCCTTGTTGATTCCTCCAGACTTCATCTTCCTCACAAGGCTCAAATAATGTCTTCAGATCTCCCCAAAGCAACAAGTCATATCCTTCTGGACTTGTTGTATCATACCTTTCTTTTACCAGTCTGTGTAGATCCATCACATCTTGTCTGTCAAAGTCATCAAGCATTTCACTGAATATTTTGTAATTCTTAGAACTTCCATCTGCTTTGATGATATGATAGTACATCATGCTTTTAGTCAAAATGCGTGTCTTCCAATCAACGATTGTATATTTAGTAGCCAAGGATTCAACATCAATAAAAATGTCATCCCCTTAAACTATATCCAAACAAGCTCTAAGCTCCTCCTTTTCAGCATCAGCTTGTAGTTTCTATTTCTTGACACTCTCTTCATCATGTTCTGCTCTTGGTCTCTTCTTACTACTTTCTGCTTGCTTGCTACTGCTATCATCTTTCTTTCCATTGTCATTATTCATAGGAACAAAATCATTAATCCATTGCTGTTCCTTCTTGTATAACTTCTGAATTTCTTCAAAACTCTTGCTCTTCAGCTGATTGTGAGTGTACTTGCCCATGTGTTTCAGATAAGTAATCATCTGGTTTCTGAGTTGAGTTCTGGTTGGTGGTCTATTTCTAATCTTTGCTGCTCTCTGGGCTATAAAGAACTTCTTCCTTGCTGCAATGGTTTCCACGAAGAATCTAGCCTATTCATTAATAGTAAATTGTTTTCTTTCTTATTCTTGAAGTCTTGCAGCTAGAAACTCATCAGCATCCATCCTTGCTTGAACATCTTCCATTTGTTCAATCAATGTAGCATCCTTGGCCTCTTGTTCTACAGCTCTTTCCCTAGCAATCCTTTGCTCTCTCTCAAACTGTGCTTGTTCTTCTTCAAACAACCTTTGAGCTAGCTCTTCATCCATCTGAATCTGAGCTTTTCTAGGGTTCTTTGGAGTAGGTTCAGGCTCCACCATCTTGCCTTTACCTTTGTCTTGGCTTTGTACTGTTGGTACTGGTGTTGCTCTCCTTGGTTCTTCTTCAACATTACGAATCACTACTGAGGTTGTCCTTGGTCTTGCACTCCTAATGGCCACAAGTGTATCAGCAATAGTTGTCATCTCATCTTCAAAAATATCCCCAGTAGTACTTGTAGAAGGACCAGCAGCACTAAACATTTGAAGGTCCATCAGTACTAAAATTAATACTAGCAGTATCAAGTACATCCCAGCAGTAGTAATTTGTCTAGCAGTACTCCCACCTTTAATATTCTCCCCTGTTTGGATACATACTCCTTATCCAAGCCTTACTCCTGGAGGTACCATCTTGAAGAGCTTCATCCCTGGGGTTCTTGCCCTTAGTGCCTTTTCCAATTTTTTGACTCTCTTTTTCAGCTGTTGGATCACCAAGTCTTGAGCAGTCTTTAAGTTTTCCAAGGCAAGAACTTTGTTTGACAATTAGGTACAAAGATTTATCAATTCAATAAAGTTAGGTCTACCCTCATCACTTCCAGGTATGTGGCCTCCTGAGAGAGGTGAATCATGGCGTGTTGGTGGTACAAAATCTGTTAAATTAACTTGATATTCCATACTGTCCTCCCTACTTCCAGATGTGTTACCTTCTAAGAGAGGTAGGTCATAGGACTTTTTAGATACAGTCTCAAACCTAGTCTGAGCAGTTGCACCCCCCAATGTGGTATCTTGGTGCCTGGGTCTACTACCTGAACCAAGTCCGTGAGGAGATGGTTCATTAAGTGTTGTCGTGGGTCGGGTCTTATGGATGTTCCTACTTTCCTGCTTTGCCTCTGTCGCAACCCTAACCACTCTGTCATCCTCGTCCGTAAACAGCCCTCATCACCAACCTTCTTACGGGGACCACTAATCTGAGGAATCTCAGTGTCTCGACCTCTTTTGGCTCGCCTAGGTTTGTGAGTATTTTGGTGTTGTGTTGTAACAGTAGTAACTTGAGAGGGTGGAGCAGTTGAAGATGGTGGTTGGGGTTCAGAGGGTTGTCCTGAACCTTCACCCTCAACTACTTGAGGTACCAACATAGATGCAAACAATGGAGTTATTCTCCCTGAAAAATCTTTATTTTGTCTTTTCATATTAGTGAAAACCTTTTTCGTATGTACAGGTGTAACATAAATATCATTAAAAGGTTCAGTAAGTAGGCAATCTGAATATTCACAAAAAGTAAGTAAAAACCTTTAGAAACATTAAAAAATTCTATAAGTAGAATCCCAAGTCCTTAACATACCATCAAAAATTAATTTAGAAAAGTTAAATTTTTGTCCCTTAGCTAAACAAATAACGTGTGATGCTAAATTGGTTGAAAATTCATTCCAAGCGGTTGATTTTTTGAACTCAGCAATTGTAAATGGTAAATTGTATAAGGGTACTCCATTGAGGGGGAAAAAAGATTTTTGAAAAGTAAGTTTAGTAGAAACTCTTTCATACCCCATCAATGCAAGGTTTACAAAAATTTCAGCATTTGATAGACAGGTAATACCATCCTCATCATTAAAGTGAAGATCACTCCTCACTGATGATTCTGATATTACCACTGTCTTACTATCAACTGTGGCAGAATTTGCTTCCAGATCATTAAATGTTTTTGGACTTAGCATAGCCCAAAACTGCTCAATATAAGAAAGCATAGATAGTAGGACTTACAGTTAGAGCATAATGAATACGAACTAGTAGTAAAGAAAGATCACTATCTAATGAAACTTCACATCTCATATAATCTTTCCAAGCAAGCACAACCATGTTGTGTTGGTCAACAGAATGGTAGAACACCATAAGAAAGATAATTTTAGATGAATCGGCGGTTAATAAATTAGGGATTAGTAATTTAGAGCATGGATAGAATATAGTGAAATTTACTGTATGATGGAGACGATTTCTATTGTTTAATAGCAAACTACTAGCGAAGAAAACGTTATTATATACTGTATAACCTCCTCAGCAGTATATAATCTCAAACGATAACAAACAACACTAACTTTGGGTTTTTTTTTTTTTTTTTTTTTTCTTCTTACAGAACTAACATTGTCTCAGCAGTACTACTTGTGGCTTAGTAGTAACTAACTTTTGCCTTAAGTCAGTACTAACTTTTCCCAACAGCACTAAATCCAGCGCAAGCAGCATTCCACCTTAAAACTACCAGTCTAACTGCCAATTCATCATTTATTTTCTAACACCATCTCCAAACCATGATTAATCATGAATATAACAAACACATCTTTAGAGATAGTAATCTAAATGGCTAGCAATCAAAAAGTTAATCCTGCTAACATCGAAAGCCTTTTGTGAGAGAGATCTGCAACATTGTTCTCCAGTTGAGTCCTTGATCACTTGAATCAACTTCTTCCTTATAAGAATATCTAATAAAATGGTGCCTAATCTCTATGTTCTTGGTTTTAGAGTGAAAGACTGGATTTTTCACAATACAGATTGCACTTTCATTATCAATGTAAATCTTGGTGTTCATGAAATTGAACCCTGATAGTAAATAAGCCACAAAAAAGAACAAAAATAAGCTTTGAAAAACTGTTGTTAACCCACAATAAGCTATGGAACAAAATTGAAAACTAACAAAAACGTTTGTTAAAAAAATAGAAAATAGAAACCCGAAACTTTTTTCTTGACAAACCAAGACGCACCCTTATTTGACCAATAAGCCCAAAGTAATCGAGTATGTCGACAGCCCATAATCAATTGTAATAGTGAAATAAAAATTTTGAAAACGAAAAAAAATATAACGTGTGTAAATAAGCTCAAATAAGCTATAGAAAAATTGCCACAACGAAACCACTAAACCCACCCGAGGCGAGTGATACCAAATGTCGGAACCCAAAATCACTTTCACTTCACCATGATGAACCAAGAAAAATAAGATGAGAAGATAATAAGAAGAAATGTAGAGAGAAGTTAGAGAGAGAAATAAAGAGAGAAGATGAGAATGGTTGATTACACAAATGAAATCTTACAAATGAATCAACACCCTCTCCATCCTTGGAGAGGGGTATTTATAGTTAAGACTAAAAGGCTTGCATGCCTTTAGTAATTCTACGGGTCGGGCTCAGGTTTACTTGGGCTTTCGCCCGATACACATGACCGGTTAGATTACATTAAATGAGCCCGTTTACCTGTTCTAGCCTATTACAACGTATAATTAATTAAGTGACCGAGACCTAATATAATGAACGAACTTCCTTGTTCGACTCAATATTTTGAGGCTAACACTCTCATCATTCTTCCACCATGAAAGAACTACCTCATTTCACATCCCACCTTTGTTTCTCAACATTGTCCACCAACAAAACACCAAACAAACTTTTGAATTCCCAATCATCCACTTTTGTCTCGATAGGATCATCTGCACATCAATTGTTAGTGCAAATGATATATCAATATTTTCTATCAACCTCTTGTCAACACGTTCTTTCTTTAGTATCGCTCATCCTATCCCACTTTTCGGCTCTATGGAATCATTTTCATTCACATCCAAGAGCACATCGTCTCCATCCTCGTCTTATTTTCCTTTTTATTATTTTAAAATTGTTAGTGCAAATATTACGATATTTAATCTATACGATCTCTTTATGTTTTGGTAATGACAAGCATGTCACTTGTAATAAGTAACACTTAAGTGCGCAAGTTCTACTACCTAATCACATATCATACATTGCATACATGCTCAAACATCTCTGACATATCAAGTATGCATCAAGACGAAACATTGGTTTACACCCGACGTAAAATTCACATGGGTTTTGTACATAACAAATCATTAAACATTAATTAGTGATCAAAGCAAAATAAATTTTCTGTATTAATCCATCACATATCTTACAAACTATATTTTTTATTAAAATACACAAAATAGTTTTGCTGAATAAAAAAAATAATGTTTTATTTGAAATTCAAATTTTGAATTCAGTTACTTCCCCCCCACCCCCCCCCCCCCCCCCCCCCCCCCCAAAATGAATACGCTTAGCCAGATAAACTTCCCCACAAAAAGGGATAAAAATTGGCAGCGGTCAGTCCAGGGGCGGCCCCCTTAGTGCCTAGGGCGGCCCCTATATATATATATGGAACCACCGGGACCGCCACCAGCTGACCGTTGGATTTCCATGCCTATAAATACTGCACTCTATCCTGTATAAAATTAAACCTCTTTGCATAGATTTTTCAAATTCTTTTCTCTCTCTAAAATCCCCTTTCTCTCTCATATAACTATTGGATCACTAAACATAGTTAATATTGTTAAATGTGATCCAATCTTCTATCCTTTCCTTCTTCCCTCATGTGCAAGAGAAGAAATTCGGTCATCTTCAAGATCCGAAGTTATGTAGCCTAGTTAGTTCATTTGTAACATTTGTTACATATAGATCGAGTCCATGTCTTCCAATCTTTAGTAGCGTGTAGATCCAAATGATGTATATATTTGGATGGGTTTATTGTGGGTTGGTTGGTATTTTAGGCCTTAAAATACATTGGTGAAGTGGTAGATTGGTTCTAGCTAAGATTAAGACTCGACATTTGGCTTAGTGTAAAAAAATAATGTAAGCGATGTGGTTTATGTGTTTAGGCCATAAAACACAAGGTTTGTTATGTTGGGCCATAAAACATAACGGGTTTGGTTGTACCCGAAAAAAGACTCAACATCTAGCTTAGTGTCGAAAAATAATGTGAGCATTGGTATAAGGTTTTCTCCGCCGAAAGGGAGCTTGTTGATTAGTAAAGTAACTCTCGAGTTGGATACTCGAGGAGTGGAGTAGGACGAAGAGGAGCTTCGTGACCGAACCACTATAAATCATCGTGTCGGTTTGCATTTTCTTTTACCTTTCTCTTTACTTATGTCTTTACATTTATCGCTTTACTTTTACACTTGCATTGTGCTTATGATTGTGTGCATTGTTGTGTTAGTCATGGTTGTATAGCTCTTTGTAGTAAACATTGTATGATGAAGTGTGGATATATTGGTAGAATATGCGCTAGTTATTTTAAATCCATTATCGATACTTCTCATATTGCGTCAAACTTGATTGGTGATTTAATACAAATAATCTAGTCCGTAAACCTCTTCTAGAGGCGGTCCCTTTAAATAGGGTGGCTCCCTGATGTACGAGGCAGCCCCTATATATTTATGGGACCGCCGACAGAGATTCATGTAATTCTGGATCTTGAAGTTTTTGAAAGGAAACATATTCACCCCCCCTATACGGTTTCCACAATTGGTACCAGAGCCAGGTCGCTCTAGTTTTCAAAACAAATGGTTTTTAAAAAAGAGTACGATTCATGTATCAAATTACCCATGAAGGGGGATTAAATATGAAATGTGTTTTGTTGGTTGATTCGTACTAGTTTTGTTATTAAATATACTTTGTATACTAGCTTGAATAAATTTTTTCTCAAAAGAACTTAGAAGTTTCAACTTATGTTTGTCTAGGTCGTAAGAGTAGAAATGATGTCTAAAACACGAAATTTATGTGCTGGAACAACTTTTTAAAGTCCTATGTTCTATAGTTAAGTTACAAAATGATTTTGAACAAAAAACGTGTTTGGGATCCTGATGGCTGGATCCCTATAAATGTTGCGGGCGGCCCCCAAAATATATCTGGGCGGCCGTCACACTTTTATGGGGCCGCCTGTCTGTTTTGTCAGTTTTTGGCAAACTTTGAAAAATCATATAAAATCAACCGTAAGTCCGTAGAAGTCGTGCCACCCGTCATTTCGAAGATAATTGAGTCTACTTTCTTTTAAAGGAACTTCCAAGATTTCATTCTTAAATTAATATGTCAGAAAAGGCAAAATACTAAATAAGTGGTCAAAACTTATGTTTCGTTTTTAACGTAAAAACTTGTAGTTTATTTTTTCTTTTCAAGCCTAAGCATTTCTTGTTATGTATCTTTGAAAAAATGGTACAGTTATATTTTCACAGAACATTGACTCTTGTTAATTTTTAAAATAGAGAGGAAATTGATTTTACTTTTCGAATAAATTAAGCTAAAGTTAACATTGTATTTAATACATAAAACGCGACGAATATACTCCCCTTATGTGCATGGGCTAAAATGATTGTGTGTATATACTTGTATTGTTTTTTTGTTAGTAGTTATATTTAAAGGAGCATTGCTACTTTAATTGAGCTACTCTATTTATCTAAACACACAGTCCATGGTACACTATTTATTTGTTAATAGTTTTTAGGATTATGCCATATTAGGTATTACGTTAAGATCTCTTGTGTTAAGTATTGTAAAATTTGTTAATTGTGCACTGCATATAGGCATTAGATTACTATATTTTCAAGTGTTACCTAAACTTCTTGTAGATCAATTTTGAGTGTAGTAACCCCATTTAGAAGATTGAGAGTTAAATTGTTTGTCAGTGTTTGTGGAAATAATAATATCCTAAGATCATATTTTAAAACCCTATATTAAAATATTCCAACACATTATCTCTCTTCATAATAAAATGTTATAAATATTTTTCATCATCTTGAGTTTGTTGTGACACTCGGGTTGGTTTAAAACAAAAAAAAGGATTGTATTAATTCATTGGTAATTATGTAAAATGAAAATATTTTTTTACTTTTGCTTGTGCTTGCATTTGTTCTAACATACAACCATAATTATATTCTTTTTATAAACATATAGTGTTTTACAAAAGATGTGTGTTGTATTAAAATGGTTAGAAAAATCATTCATATACTAATAAAATGTCAAAAACTATGCATACTATGCATAACAACAAATAGTTTTTTGCACACGCAAAATATATGACAATCTTGAAGTAAGAAATTAACTTGTCATTATTCATCAACCTCACACTTATAACTAGTCTTAGGATTAGTGGAACACACTATGAAAATCTTTATTTGTCTTCTTTTAAAAGAGTGTTCGTGAGGGTCAAGAAAGATTTCGAATATATATCAACTCATTATTCAAACTATGATTGATGTTATTATCGAATCTAATTGACAAGTTTTCGAGTATGGACAAGAAATCAG
Organism: Tanacetum coccineum; assembly: GCA_026074375.1. Lineage (NCBI taxonomy): Eukaryota > Viridiplantae > Streptophyta > Magnoliopsida > Asterales > Asteraceae > Tanacetum > Tanacetum coccineum. The sequence goes on along the minus strand of BQNB010054857.1, from coordinate 25,096 downwards.
ATTCTTATTTGTCTAGCTTTAAGATTATATCAAAATATAACAAGAGATATTATCTTAAACCTACATACTCAATCACACTCGATTGATATGAAAATAACGACATCCCTTTCCAAGACGATAAGAATATGCATCGGATCATAACTCACACTTGTGTAGATGATGTCATATTGAGTCTACTTGTCCAATAGTTGTGTTCTAAATATTTGGCAAATATATGCATAAAATACACAATGAAGTAGGATTGACGACTTGAATATTTCATCCGAAATACTCATAAGTAAATAAAATTTTTTTACCTTGCAATGGAATTGGTTGTTTAAAGTGTTGTTCTCCTGAAAAAAAAAGCCAACATGTGCAAATGCACAACTAATGTAACTTTGCTCAAACAATTCAAAAGAACAACTCAAAACTCAATTATCTTTTATCAAAACTCTCTCTACTTTACCAAATAAGCATAATATTTCTTCCTCACCAAATGAGAACCCTTTAACCATCTAAGGTTAAGGATTAGGAAGAATTGAACATATTCAACAAACCATTATCGTGCTTTCTTTCAATAAGTGATCGTAAGAGAATTTTGGAATATGAAAGATGATTATTATTCAAATCAATATTCAATATCATCATTCCAATCTAATTAAAAAAATTGGAATATGAAACATGGAAATCGAGACTAGGATTTATCTAAGATCACGGAAATATCAATATAAAATGGACCATAGATATTTTCCACGTCTACTCATGTTAACATCCTGGTATATTATATGAAATCCACGAAGTCGATTGTAAGACTAACTAGATATCATCAAATTGAACTCACACGTGCACATGAAGAGTCTCATTGAAGACTAAGTGTTCAAAATGTTGTGTTATTAAGCTTTATGGTCAAATTTTACATGCTAAAATTAACACACTATGAGTAGATTGACGACTTATAAATTTCCCATAGGAAAACTCTAGATAGTACTACAACTTGATGAGCAAGACTTGGATGTCATTTCTGAAAACTCAAATTAAGAACTCTCATAACTTATATAAGATTCTCTTAATAACCTAATGTCAACACCATCTCATCTAAACAATAAAAAAAGGATCACTTGTCTCAGTTTGCACATCCACGGATCGATGGATCCTTTGTATTAGGTATAGAATTTCTTTAGTTTGGGTTAAATTCCCACCCCTATATTGGCATTAGATTTAAAACATCTTCCTCTTATGAATCACTTTCTTAAAAGTCCAACATACATGTAACTATCCTTTAGTAAATCTCATTATTTATACAAATAAACATTCACAAGATCTATTAAGGTAAATAACCTTAATTGGATTTCTTTCATAAAAGACATGCAAATGTGTATTCTTTTAACACTCTCATTATAGAGCATTACACATTGTCACTCTTTAGCATACTCCTAGGTCCTAGATGACTCATTCTCTCTTATACCTACAACAATTTGCTTTCTCTCTCATTCAACCGTAGAATTCCACACATCTTGATTAGGATTATGTGAACCGGAATTAAAGCATGTTAGTTGAGTCATGTTAGGCCCTCTATGAAAAGATAATACAAATTTTATCTTTGCTACACTTCATTAGGCAAATATAGGAATTCTATTTTGTCTAACATGAGAATGACTACTAGAGAATCTATAGCACTAGAAATTCAATTTGACCTAACGGTTAAATTGCTTCTAAAAGTGAAGTTGGGTTTGTGGTATAACCCGTTAAAATGGTCGTGTTTAGCCTAAATTGAGCACCACTAGTGATAGTCTCATATTCATTCCCTAATTTGACTAAATGACTCCTACCTAAATTATGGCTTAATGATAGGTCTAACATCTATAAAAACTTTGTATATCATTTACGGAGTGTGCAACAATAAGCAAGTTAGATATTAGGTTTCTTCTTGTCAATCTAGACTACTTGCTTCTCACATAAGTGCTTTGATGTTTCATGAGATAACGTGCTCTCATGTTATGCAATTATATTGCTTTCATGTTTATCTTTAATGCTCAATGTTTATTGGCTTAACTTTGAATACATGGGGGGGGGGGGGTTTTTTTTGTTGTAAAAGCGTTTGCCTTTTCTCTAAGCAATCGGATAAAAAATTCCTTAGTTTATCTAATAACACATGCTCCCTAAGTGATAAATGATAACATGTTTTACTTTGATGATTGCATTTAAAATTATCACGTTTGGTATGCGTCATCTTACATAACTTACATGTTAATTGTGCACCTACACTATGTTAGGTTAATGTATGATAAATAAGGTTTAGATGTCATACAGTCTTACACATTAAACTTGTTGTTTATTGTGTTGATGCATGCTTAGATAAACTTGCATGCTTATATCTATATGTCTTATACATCTATGTATATATTTTCTCACACTAGAATATCTTTCTTCGCGTCCGGGTCACTAATCTAAATTTTCAAAAGAGTCATAAAATGGTCTTAAATCTTCTAGAGTCTTCCTTCACACATTTCTTTAATCACCATCTCCCTTTCTTCCAAATAATCCACTCTTTGTCACGGAAAAGTTAGATGCAAATCTAATACCCTTCCAAGTAGGTTTGACAACTTAAATATTTCATCTGAGATATTCAAGTATCTTTAACTTGCAATCGCAAACGGTTTAAAGGCATTTCCGAAAATACTTATTCAAGCTTTTTACAAACTTTAGTTTTAAACGCTCTCCTTTTTATTTTGGGACGGACTACTCCTCTTCTCTTCGATGAAAACATCTTTCTCTTTGACAAACACATTCTTTTCTCTTCAACGAAAACATTCTATCCCTTCGACGAAACATTCTTTCTCTTCGAAGAAAACATTCTTTCTCTTTGACGAAAACACTCTTTATCTTTCGATCACACCTCTTCCTTCTCACTCAACCTCGCCTCTACAACCATAGAGATGGCTAATCTCTTTCCTCTACTATTTCCGCTATCACCTTTAAGATAACCTTATACCTCGTCATGAGATTGTTTTATGAACATTCATAATACTTGAGAAGACCACCATCCGTCTTGATATCGTCAAGATCGTCGCCTTCATATTCGTTTGTTTTCTTTATTATTATTATTATTATTATTATTATTATTATTATTTTCGCGTATGAAACACACCAAAGATACGTCACCATTTCCTTTGGGACAATGTTCAAATGGAAACATCTCCATTCGAATAGGTTGCGTCTGAAGATAACATCGTCAACATTCTTAGTTTACCCCTCAATCACGTCGAATCGTTATAATTGTCTTTTCTAGGGATAGGAATGATAGTACATTTTCTGGGTAATCTTTTATTCTTTTCTACTAGTCTCGTTTCTAGTCTATTCTTTTATTCCTTGACGTTCCGTTTGGCAACTTAACTACTTCATCCGAAGTACTTTGAGTATTTTTAATTAGCGAAATGCAAAAAATTAAAATGTCACTCCTTTCACAAAATTCGTCAAGCCCTAAATTCCTCTCCTGTTGGCGGTCCAACAGCCCTCAGATATATTCTGGAAGCCCCTAGATATATCTGGGACCGCCGGTAGCACGCTTGAGATATCTGTCATTTCTTTTCAAATCATTAAATGAACTCACCCTCTCTCTTTTCTACTGCTAAGAGATGACGTCTTTCCTACACCCAAACCTATGCCCAATATCTCTTTATAGATCAATGGGTCATCCTCACATGCTAACACTCATAAGCATTATTGCTTATTTTGTTATTAGTCAAGCGAATTTTATAATGAAATGCGTCTCATTCTCAAATACAATACTTACAATCGTCATACTCACAAATCTCCTCATAACTTGGTCCTTACTTCTCGTAAACCTCTTTTCTCACCTCGAATGCTCTTTTTACTTCTAAACGGTTCCTCTTCTTCTTAATAATCTTCTCACTTCTGATAGTAGTCTCACTTCTAATAGTCTTTTTACTTTCGATGTTTCTTCTCACTTCTAAACGTTCTTTTTCACTTCTAATAAGTATTGTCTCCTCTAACGTTTCCTCTCATGTCTAAATGTTTCTTCTCTATTAATAGTCTTGTTACTATTAAAATTCCTCCTATATCTCTCCTAACTTAATTATTTCATCCAAAATATTTAAGTAATTCGCGAAATGCAAATGTCACTCCTTCGCTAAACTTGCCACTTTCTGATAGTGAGAACATAGTGAGTAAAGAAGATATTCAATCTTAAAGTGTTATTGATCACCACATATGTTTAAGTCTCTCATCCATTTTCCACCTATGGAAAGAACTATCCTCACTTCACATACCACCTTTGTTCCTCAACTTGTCAACCAAACAAAACACCAAAACAACACTTTTTAAAATTTCCCAATCATACCTTGTCTTTGATTTGGATAATATGCAATCAATTGGTAGGCAAAATGATATATCAATCTTTCTAATTAACCTCTCAGTCAACCGTTCCTTCTATTTAGTTATCGCTCATCCTTTCCCACTTGTTGGCTCTATGGAACCATTTTCATTCACATCTAAAGCAATGTCTCCATCCTCGTCTTATTTTTCTTTTTATTCTTTTAAAGTATATATATATATATATATATATATATATATATATATATATATATATATATATATATATATATATATTTTGACATATTTTGCCATGATATTAAGTGTCATTCGTCTACTTTTAAAAGGTCATTCTCATAATATTTTTATGTCAATCAATAAACGAATCCCATTCTCGTTTATTAAAAGTCGGTCTAATCTTTCTCTGTAAACATACGTCTTGATTCTTTTTATTTCATCATTAAGGTTGTCTTTAAAATAATGACTACCTGTGTCTAGTTTCTACTTCTCTTTCAAAGTGTCATACTTTAGAATAATAAAACCTAGAAGTGCATGTCTAGTTCCCCGCTAATGTTTTGCTATATGTATATGTGCACTTGTCTACTAACTTTGTTTTGTAGCACAACAATATCTTGATTCCTTGGTGCCCCAAACAAGGGGGAGCATACACCGAGGGGGAGCACTTGCAAGCGTTTTGCTCATTTAAATTGCATCGAACTTCTTGAGCATCGATGGTAATTTATTTGATCCATGGATCCGTTAGAGTCAATATACAAGGAATGTAATTATCATGGGGATGCAATAAGCAAGGGGGAGCTAGGAGCTATGTGGTTTAATAGCATGGATTTAGTTTAACCATGATGATAGAAGACTTCACTAGGATGATGCAAGCTCACCTTTATAGGAAGATAGGATTGGGGATTGTCAAATACGATGAAGGGTTTATTCATACTCCAAATACTTCACCTCCTCCACTTCAAAATCACCCTAAACCTTAAGGTCATCCTCTCATAACTTCAACTTATATATTTGAAGTACCTACTTTCTTTTCATGTCTTCTTCTCATCTATCACGACATCCTCTAAATTATCCAAGAAACACAAAATCACCTCAACCGTATTTCTCATGTTGTCTTCTCATTCCTCCAACCAATATACTTGGATCACCTACCTTTTCCTCATTCCTTCAACCTATACACTCAAAGTACCTACCTTCTTGTCTTGCCTACTTCTCACCTCTCATGACCTTTTCTAAACTATCCAAGGAACACACAATCACCTTCACCTTTATTTCTCACATCTTCTCCTCATACCTCAAACCTATATACTCGGAGCACCTATCCTCTTCTCATTCCTCCAACATATATACCCGGAGCACGTACCCTCTTCTCATGTCTTCTTCACAAACCTCCAACCTATATGCTCCAACCATAATCCACACTATACCTTTTTGCTTCGACAAAAGGGGGAGAAGGGAGTGTAAACGAGTAACTTTTAAACTCTACTATGTGCTATAGTTTACATAGTTTGTCATCATCAAAAAGGGGGAGATTGTTAGTGCAAATATTACGATATTTAATCTATACGATCTCTTTATGTTTTGGTGATAACAAACATGTAACCTGTAATACATAACGTAAAGTACGCAAGTTACTCGTAATCACAAATCATCAATGCATACATATCAACAACACTCTATGTCTCAAGTCTGCATCAACACCGACATTTGTTTGCACCCGATGTAAATCACATAAGGTATGTACAAACAAATTAAACTTGTAGGATGATCAAAGAAAAATATTTTTTTCTTAACCATTACATTTCTACAAAAGTATTTTTCACAAAATTAAATAAACACAAAATACTTTTTAATAAAAGAAATGTTTTATTTAAATAAAAAATTTGAAATCTAGTTTTCCCCCCAAAATGGAAGCTTCTATACCAGATACAACCTTCCCCACAAATAGACAAAAAAGGAGAGAAGTCTAGGCGGCGGCCCCCTTATATATAAGGGACCATCGGGACCGCCATTGCCAGACTGTCAGCTTTCAGCTTCTATAAATAGTGGGTCATCTCCAACTGATTTCATAACCCTTTTGCACGAATTTCTCTTAGTTCTTTCTCCTTTTAGATCTCACTAAATCTCTCTAAATCTTTGATCATTTAACTTATTTAATCTTGTTTAAATGTGATCCAATCTTCTAGTCTTTCCTTCTTCCCTCAAGTGCAAGAGAAGAACTTCAGTCATCTTTAAGATCCGAAGTTATGTAGTCTAGTTAGTCCATTTGTAATATTTGTTACATATAGATCGAGTCAATGTCTTCCAATCTTTAGTAGTGTATAGATCCAAATGATGTATATTTATGGATGGGTTGATTGTGGGTTGGTTAGTATTTTAGGCCTTAAAATACATTGGTGAAGTAGTAGATTGGTTCTAGCTAAGATTAGGACTCAACATTTAGCTTAGTGTCGGAAAATAATGTAAGCGACGCGGTTTATGTGTTTAGGCCATAAAACACAAGGTTTGTTATGTTGGGCCATAAAACATAACGGGTTTGGTTGTACCTGAAGAAGGACTCGACATCTAGCTTAGTGTCGGAAAATAATGTAAGTATGAGTATAAGGTTTTCTCCGCCGAAAGGGAGCTTGTTGATTAGTGAAGTAACTCTCGAGTTGGATACTCGAGGAGTGGAGTAGGGCGAAGAGGAGCTTCGTGACCGAACTACTATAAATCACCATGTCAGTTTGCATTTTCTTTTACCTTTCGCTTTACTTATTTCTTTACATTTACCGCTTTACTTTTATACTTGCATTGTGCTCATGATTGTGTGAATGGTTGTGTAGATCTTGTTAGTTAAGGTTGTGTAGCTCTTTGTGCCATATATTGTGAATGTGGTTATATTGTTAGAATATGCGTTAGCTATTGTAAACCTATTATCGCCACTTCTCATATTGCGTCAAACTTGATCGGGTAATTGATACAAAAGATCTAGTCCGAAAACCTCTTCTGGTGGCGGTCCCATAACTCAGGCGGCCCCTTGATATACTTGGCGGCCCCCATATATATATGGGACCGCCAGTAGAAGAGTGATGTAATCTTTGATCTTAAAGTTTTTAAATGGAAACGTATTCACCCCCCCCCCCCTCTACGGTTTCCACATAATCATTTCACGTTGATTTTTATAATGTTTCATCATCTCCTCATCCTCCGGAAAAACCTCCAGATGATGATGTTTACTTTTATATTGAGCCCGATACGGGAGTTTTGACTACAAAAGTGGTGGATAATATTTCTAATAATCCGACAAGAGAACTTTATGTTTATATGCCTAATGTTTTACCCACCCTTTCTCTAGTGATTGACACTTTGCTTCCATTTTCATCCGAAAATAAGGACAAAGTTTTCAATCCTGGTATTCTTGCTTCTAATGAGGAGAAATCTCCTCATCTTCCATCTCATCGGGGCTTTAAAGCTTTCCAGATCATTTATTTTTCTGAAAGCCCGATGATGATCTATGGAGAGGACATTCCTATCTTGGATGTTCCTTTTCTCCATTTCTATCCTCCTTGACCAGCTCAAGTATGGGGGATCGAGTCAGGCTCAAGACTCGGTTAACAAAAATAAGCGCTTCGTGGGTGGCAACCCATGCTTATCCTTTTAGTTTTATTTCTAATAAGTGTGACGTGAGGAGGTTCGCCTCTTCCTTTCTCGTGTTTCGTGGTTTGTGTTGTATGTCCAGGATTGCCCCGGATTATGAAGACTCTCGTGCTCGTGGTTTTGTCCTTCGTTCACTCGAGCTTCAATCCTTAGCATGATTATGGGAATCCAATATCCTAAATCTTATCGACTAACGTTTATCTTTGAGCATACTTAATAAACGGCTTTAGATTTACGTAGAGACCCTTCTTAAAACATTGAGGATGTAACACCCCGCTCCGATAGAGAGACAAAGGGTCACATTATGGTGTCACATAAGAACATATATAACGCAAGCGGAAGACTTTATTTAATAAATTATTGAACCAAAATCAAAATATCTTTCCAAAAGTATAAAAGCCCAAACATAAAGGGTATAAATGCAAAACTTCATAATGTAAAGGTCTTCCAAACATTATTCAAAAGATAAAGGTTCTCTAGGGTAGGTCTTCTAACTCTTCCTACACACATCTCTCATTTCCCAGCTTCCCGCTTAACACCTGCCGCAGGAAAAGAAAACGCGGCTGAGCTAACGCTCAGTGAACAAATATAATAACAATAACGGTAATAAAATGAAGGAATGAATGAAACGAATCACGAGAACTTGCCAAAACAAATGCCAAACGATAGATATAGAACAATGAATAGGAATAGAGTAATCAAAGGAATGCCTACGAGCTCAAACAAATGACTAAAGCACACCACATGCTTAGACCCAAAACAAATATTTCCACATAGCCATATAGTCAAATGTACACAGGTGGATCAGACCTGATGTACCAAAATGTGAAATGGGGTGTATTGCACACACTCATCATTCACCTAAACAAAACAAAACGAAGTACCTAGGATGCATCCATACGCTCCCTGCAAAACAAAGTCATATCCATATACACAAGCACTATGGCGAGTGTACGAACATATATAATTAAATCATATCCAGTGCACATACAAAAGGGAACACCGTGGACCAATCACACCGCCACAGATAGTGTCATGCTATCGGTACATCAATGACATGGCCATGGTACCTCCATGGCTAGTTACAAATATCTCGGGCATAGGGTTAGGCAAAGGATAGCAAACAACAAATTTCAAATGTTCTAATTATGGTAACAAATCTAGTGGCATAATCAATAGGAATCAAAGAGGATCACGAATAATGATATCGAGTCAAACGGAATGCCAACGAATATCAAATAGAACCAATCATGGATAGCAAATCAAATGGAATATCAATAGTATCATACAAATCAAAGTGACTAAATCGAATAGGAGACAAGTCATGAGAGGTCCTTACTAAAAGGACGAAATATATGTACCTTAGCGAATGCACACGGAAAGAAATGAGCACAAACGGAAGGAAATCACACAAGTGTCACCGGATTTACAAAAACATATTTATTTACATTACTTGACATGTTTTACAAGTTACTACTCAACTTTCCAAAAATGAGAGTTGACTTTACTTATTTAGGGTTTCCAAAAATATTTTGAAATTTACGAGTTATTTTAGGTAAGTTTCCTTACTTAAAAGTCTAACCAAATTATGTTATAAAAATACACCAAAAATCACAGGTCTTCCCTAATGTATCTAAAGTGTCCCCAATCAAGGATTTGATTATACTTTCAATTTTAGATGACCCTATAACCCATGTTACCAAAAACAGTCCCGAAATTAGCCTGGCAGAAACTTATGAAAAGTTGACACGATTTTACCCTACTTAGGCATCTTGAAAAATTATAAAAAGCATCAAGAAAGTAGCTAATATCATGTATTTTTACCAGTTCGAAAATTAGCCCTTAACTCCTTATGGTTTTCGAACTAAAAATCAAATACTACATGTGAAATTTTCGGATTTGATTTCAAGAACTAACACTTAATCTTGTAAAATCTAAAAATCGACCTTCCCGACCTCCAATTGACATGAGGCCAGATTTTCCAGAAACTAGATTCATTGAACTTCACTTTAGGCTCAAGAATCATCTTAAAATCAATTTTTATGAATGAGATATGACCCGATGAACATGACCCAACATTTTTCCCTCAATTTTAATTAACAAAAACCATAATTACACCCATTAAAACACATCTTAGGGTTTCAAAACTTGTAGTTTTTAATTATAACACATTTAATGATTGTTCTAGGGTTCATAACATATAATAAAACCATGTTCATAAGATTAAACCATGAAAACTTTAACAAAATATTTACGTGTGACTGACCCCTTTTATAACTCATGATTTTATGTTAAAACTTGTATGTGTAATCATGGTGACCAAAGAAAATAACAAGAACAAGATGATTACCTATGAAAGAGAATGTAAAGGAGAAGAACACAAATCAAAACACAAAACCACACCAAAGGATGAAGAATTAAATCACACCAAAAGCACCAAAACCTTCAAAACACCTTAGAACTCTTATACTTTCTTCTTGCTGGAACCTTCAATGGAGGATTACATCAATTTTGGAAGATGAAATTTTTGAGAATGATGGAGTATGGGAGGAGAGGGGCCGGTTAAATACTGAAGAGGAGAGGAGAATTTGGACAAAATATTTTCTTGCAAAAATAAAAGATATTGTCTAGTTTTCTTTACACTTAATTCCCAATTTAAACCAAACTTTAAAAATAAATAATTTTGGTGTAACCATACCTTCACAAGGCCGGCCATAATGGGGTCAAAGGGGGGGCAAAATATTTTTTTATCTTTTTTAAAACATTACACAAAATCTTTCCTAAACCTTTAATACTTATCTCTTAAAGATAGGTCTTAACTAAAAAGGAAAGCAAATAATCTAATTAAACAAAATTTTCAAAATACATATATATATATTTTAATTTAAAACCGGCCCTTATATATATATATATATATATATATATATTATATATACTTTAGGTTATATTTCCATTATTTCCAAAATCCATAACTTAAGGTTTTTATTTCCAAATTCTTTTATTATACCTTAGGTTATACTTCAAAATTAATAGAATGAAATGAAAATTTCAAATTTTCAAAATTTGGGTTTTACAGAGGACAATGTTCAGTTCTAGTATGGGGGATCTATCGATTTGATTATGCCCGCAGTCGTGTTTTCACGTAATCCTGTTTTTACCACCAAAATACCAAAAAAATGAAAAAAATTCAAAATTTTTCAAAAATAAAATAACTATTTTGTCACAATGTTTGACTTTCCTGCTGGGTAGAATAAGAATAAATTTTGACTCGATCGAGCGTGTTGAGCTATTAGCTTTGTCCCTTAACCTTTACAAACTTGTCTAAGCTAGTTTATTTGACTAAAGCATTCGCAGATCTTTTACTTAAAGATTTTTAAATTTGCCGATTAACGAGGAAATGATATAGTTAATTATGAGTTAGATGTTAAATAAAAATTAGTTGGAAATCTTAAGATCTCATAAGTGTAATTTGTGGCTTTTCCTCCCCGAAGCTTCTAACCGGACTAATAATACTTGATCTTTTCGAAAATTAAACGTAATCAATGATTTTTATTATGAAGTTGATTAACAATAATTTATTTATGTCTTAGTTCAAATTTATACTTAAATTTTCTTAAAAAGAAAATTTTCTCTATATCGTGGTAATATAAAGTGTAAAAAAAAGAGGTAATAATAATAATAAAAACTGTGGGCTGATAAAAGTTTACTGCCTCTTGCCGGCTCACAACCGATGTGGCAGTCTTCAAAAGAAAGGCCCATAGTAAGAATAATAATCCGAGACTGATAAAAGTTTGCTGCATCTTGCCGGCTCAACAACCGTTGTTGCAGCCTTCAAACAAAGGTCGAGGATTTTTTAGTTTAAAGGATGTATAATTATATTAAGGATAACATAGTGATTTTAATAAATATAGGGATATCTTCATTTTTCTTAAATTTAAATATGCTTTTGAACTAAGACTATTTCGTTTTAAGTTGTGGTTTTTCTAAATAAATTGTTTATTTAACGGGAAGCCTAAGAGTTTTTGAAACCGAAGGTCCGTGTGTTCGTTATAATATCTCTGCTGGGGTGTCAACAAGATGGTCACCAGCCGGTCTCGGCTGGGGATGTGCTGAGAGATAGTGCTACATGGATGTTCTCGCTTCAAATCTTAATTCTTGTAGTGGAACGTAAAAGATAGAATATAATTACAATTTTCTTAAAAATGTTGATCCATGGTTGAAATTCAAATTGAGCACATTCACCTAAGATATAATAATTATTGGGAGTGAAAAGTTTCACAAGTTACAAGTATGAGTAGTGTTAGCATCTTAACTTATATTTAACGGCGATTTTGTTTTTAAGCTTAGTTTGGGACAAGTAAAAAATCGGGGACGATGAATTTATCATTTTTAGGCATTTTAGGATTGAAGTGCTTCTTGTTCTATGACCCTAAAGGTTATGAAAATAACAAAAGTCTTGACATTCTAGTTAGAAAAAGAAATATAAAAAATATGTGTGGTAATTAGTTTATATTTGTAAAATGGTCAAAACGGGGCTTTTCAAAGCTATTAAGTTCTTAATTCCTTATGATGAACACTTAGCTACTTTTCGAGGTAATTAGTCGTGGAGAATTAAGACTCTTAGTTTTCTAAAATGTTTACTTATAACATTGCGTGAGGACACGTCAATAGTTTAGTATGGGGGATTTTGGTATGTGCTTAATTACACATACCTTTGACCTAATAAAACGAGCTTAAATGACCAAAAACGGACATAAAATTGCCAAATATATGTTTGTTTTGCTTTGTGTACTGTGCAGGTATCGGATATTCACTAAAGGACAAAAATGAAGCCAAAACTGACAAAACCAAGCATGGGAATGGAAAGAGCGCGAAAAAACCATAGCCGAAGACATAATCATCTTATTGGGCCCACCCGTACCCGAGTTAATGGGTCGAGTCAGCCCAAAGTGCTTATTAATTACTCAAAAGCCCAAAATCCTTCTTAAATAAATCATGGTCTAAACCAAATTAAAAAGCCCATAACATTTTAACTAAGGCCCAAACCAAATAACCCCGTTAGCCCATAACCCTTTTAAAACCCTTTCACAGTTAGTCCTTAAGGACTAACACTGCTAGTCCTTAGGATTTACAACATTAGCCCCTACAATCCTTACACCTTTACACCATTAGTCCCTTTCCCCTAACTCGTTAACTAATCAAACGATAAACCATTTCCCGCCAAACCAAAAGCACTATTCCCTCATCCCTGTCGTGTACCCTGCTAACAGACAAACACCCTTAACTTTTTCCCCACAACCCGACACCTAATTTAACCTATTATCCCATGAAGAAGACAAGTCACCTTGGAAATCCTCTATTATCTAATTGGACAGAGTTATATGACAAAGAATCAAAGGCTATGATTCAAAGCTTGGAAAGAAAGAAAGATTGGAAGGCCAGGATGAAGGGTTCATTCCCCCTCACATAAGAAACACAACTAGCACTCCCTGTGCCCTTAGTTTTTTCTATAAATAGATTAAGATTTTCCTTTGTAAAAAAAGGTAATATAGGAGTAGTATAGGTTTATGCTTATTTTACTTTAAAATGTATTTTAATTTCAAGCTTTGTAACTTTTTAATATTAATGAAAATTTCAGTTTTAAGTAAAGTTTAATCTGTTTACTCTTATGTAATTCAGCTTTCATCTGTTCTTAAGTCATTTAAATAAGTTAATAAGCTCTTATATACCTGTGTTTTTTTAGATAAGCTTTCTCAAAAGCTTATCTAAGCTTTTCTGTTTCATCAATTAATTCCAAAAATTACCTCAACTTATTGGATGATAAGCCAGAAAAGGATGGGCTTATATGACCATACCAGCTTATCTATGATAAGCTGGAGCTAGTTGATAAGCTCCTTTGAGCATGAGTTAGCCTTGTTTTGAGCAAAGGCAATTGTAAGTCACTTTTCTATTTTCTAGCTTATTTTACGGTTAGCTTATTCTACTGCTTATTTAGTGCTTATCTCTGCTTATTTATGTTTGTTTGTGATATTTATTGCTTATTCATGCTTGCTTAATGTTTAAATCATCTTTGTTTATGTTTTTATACAAAACTGCCTTAAATAGCTTAAAACTGCTTAAGCTGTTTGCTTATTGATAAATGCTTATCAGTTGTTGGATTTTGCTTATTAAGCCTTAATTTTGTTTGTTTGTTATCTGTTCTTAAAGGTCTTAGCCTAAATCAGTTGAAATTAAGCTTTAAAATAGATTTGAGATACTTAAAGGGGTGTTTGGGTTAAGAACCAAAATGGGTCAAATGAGTTACAAAACTGTTTTGGGTCATAAATCTAACTTTGTCAAGCTCTTTTAAGTTGTTTTAATCAGTTTTCAAAAGTTTTTAAAGTCTAAAATCAAGTTTTAAGGTTTTGTCTATATATTCTTTAAATCTGTGGTCTTAAAACTTTTTCAAACTGTTTATATTTAGTTTTGCTTAAAAGTTGTTTTAAAGTCTTGTTTGAGCTTACATTTAAGTGTCTAAATGCAGTAGAATGTGTTAGTTTTGAGTGTGCAATTGTCCTTGGATTTAAGTCAAAAACTGTCAAGGTTATTAAGTCTATTTTTAAAGTTTTTTTTAAAAAGTCCTGTTTTCAATTGAAATTTTTAGTTTGATTAAGTTAGTTCTAAGGTCTGAAGTTAATAGTATAAGCTCTCTGGATATCAAGCTTAATCTGTTTCAACTTTTTGAGTTTCCATATTAGCTTATACTAGCTTAATTTTGGTCTGCAAGTAGCCCTTAATTTTCTAAAAGCCAAAAACATTTAGTTAGTCTTTTCAAAACTGCCATTTTTATTTAACCTTTTCTAGCTTATTCTGTTAATCATTTTTCTTAATTTCTTTTTATTTGAGTTCTTTTAGTGTTATACTTTATCTGTTTTAAGTTTTTAGCTTAGGTTAAGAGCTTATTTGTCTCTTATTCTAGCTTAAAAGTAGTAGTGTAAGTCTTTTAAAAGCCTTTTAGTGTCAATCTGTTTTTAGCTTTTTGATGTTTTCTAGCTTGTTGTGTTAGCTTATTTTTAATACTTATTTGCTTATTAAGTCTAGCTTAGGTCTGTTTTTAGCTTCTTTAATCTTCTAGTTGCTTATTTAGTCTAAATGTCCAATTAGTTTTAGCTTGTTGTGTCAAAAGCTTAAAAGCTTAATCTGTCTGTTTCAAGTGCTTATTCTGAGCTTAATATTAAGTTTCATAAAAAGTTCTAGTTATAAATATTGCTTATTCTAATGTGTTCTTTAAGTTTTTCCAAAAAGTTTTCAAAAATAAAATTACTGTAGCAAAAAGGAAGTCACAGGTTTTGAACCTGTGACCTCCCCCTCACTCAACCAACACCTTAACACCACCACACACTACCAACTGCCCTGGGGTCTTTTTCGTTCATAGTTTGTTACATTTAATATTTAAACCTTATATTCAGTTTTAGCTTATTAGGCTCTTTAGCTTATTTACAGCTTATTCCAATAAGCTGTTGGACTCATTTTATTTTTCTTAGGATTAGAATAGTTAAAAGTACTTTTCGTGAATTTTTTAGTTTTTTATAAATTAGTTTAATATTTTTAATAATATTTTTAGATTAAATCAGTTTTTAATTCATAAAAAATTAAATAAAAGTCAGAAAAATATAATTCTTTTTTCTAAAATTATTTTTAATCATTTAGGTCCTTTAAAAATTAAATTTGCATTTTTAGGGTTAAAATTTGATAATTTAGGTTTTTAAGTCTCGGGTTTAGATACCCGTTAACGTTTTCGTGTTTCAATCTTAATTGTTTTAGTTTTTAGCTTGCCTTTACTTGTTTTTGCATTTCATTTGTAGAAATAGAATCCAAAATCAAATCTTCGATTATTCAAATCACGCGATCACGAACTTAACCTCGATTTTCAATTCACGCCTCGTCGGGATACGACTCGGGAAGGTTTTGAATTTTACTTTGGTTAAAAGTAATCTTCTTAAAAACCTTACGGAATACTTACTCCTCTTATTATTTGATTATTTTAGTTATATACTATATATGTATTAAGCAATTATTATATATATATATATATATATGTATAATTAAAAGTTCTAATCAAATTTTTTGGCGATATATTTTATAATATATACTATGTATATATATATATGTATATATGTAATATATATAATATAAATTATATGTCATATTATAATTATGTATGTATAATTAAAGTTTTATCATAGAGCAATAGCATTAATCCTTACGAGGTACAAAAGTCCCCATTTCCGGTTTCCTTCTTGCATATCGAAATATTGTTTTTACAACTGTAGTTGCTTTTACGGCAGCCAGCCTGATACCGATCAACACATACATACAGCATATACAGGTCTGTCTACTGGAAGTTAGGTACATAATAGTGCCAACTATGCCATGATAATGTGTAGCATCAACGGCTTTCCCTTGTGTATCCTCATCCAATTTCGATTTCTCCACCATTGGAGTATCCATTGGGTCACAAGATTCCATTCCGTATTTCTTAAGTGTTGTAGAGCATATTTTGATTGGTTTAAAAAGATGCCTCTAGGACTCCTGTGAAAATTTGTAAGTCCTAAGAACAATTATATATTGCCCATACATTGACATCTGAATAGGAACACAATATCTTAAGAAAAATTTATCACAGAGTTCAGTAGTAGTAGAAGCAAAAATAATATCATCAACATAGATTTGTACCAGGAGGATATCTTTACCTTTTCTGCTGATGAACAATGTGGTGATCAACCGTGCCTTTGGAGAATCATGAGAAGCAGAAACAATGACTAATAATCATAACCACACGCTAGGGAGCTATTTTAACCCATATATATCTTTCACAGTCTGTACCCGGTGATAGGATATGTCTGGATCCCCAAATCAGTCCGGTTGGCTATCTGTAGACTACTTCACACGCAAAATACCATACAAAAAATGGCCGTGCATAACATCCATCTGGTAGACAATCATATTCATATGAGCAGCAAACGCGAGCAATATCTGAACAGCTTCTAGTCTAGCCACAGGAGCAAAGGGTTCTTCGAAATCAATTCCCTCTTCCTGACGGTATCCACGAGCTACCAATCTTGCCTTGTTTTTCAATATTCCCTATAATTCATCCAATTTGACCTTATATATCTATTTTAAAGTAATAACCATCACTTTATCTGGACGAGGAACGAGTTTTCAGACTTTAAGACATTTAAATTCATGTAGCTCTTCTTGCATTGCCTCAATCCAGCATGACTGAGTTAGTTCATCTTTGTACGTCTTAGGTTTAACTGAAGTTAGGAAGCCATTATAGTAGCAGAATAGGGCTTGTTCGTGTAGTTGAAGTCTTGTGGAAACGGGTCTTGAAGGGTTACCAATTATGTTTTATAACGGATGATCTTTTGTCCATTTACTGAGGTGTTCTGAAATTAGAGCGTCTGAGTGCACAGTTGTAGAGATAACATCCGATGATGAGGATTCTTCAAAAATAGTTTCTGGAATTAGAACGCCAAAATAAGGATCGTTACTCATATGTGCAACCTCAAGGTCATGAGACTCTTCTTCAGCACTGAGAGGAATTGTTTGGGATTGTGATTATGGAGTGGTTTGTGTGGTACTTGGTGATGGTGCATCTTGATCAACAGTTGTTGAGGAAGGTGAACCGGTTGACTCACCGGGAGCTGGAGCTTCTTTTACAGGAACTGGAGAGGCAACGCTAGCTGGAGGAGAGAAGAACTCATCAAACATTGGTTGAAACACAAGATCTCATTCATGCCTCGATTGTGGTACAAACGATGATGAAGGATGAGGGTTTGGAACAAGTCCTGAACTGGGTGTTGCAAGAGTCATTTCATGAAGGGTTGGTTCTAAACTGCTTTGTTCAAAAGCCATAGCCGTCAGCTCATCAAAGTCGACATGGATGGTTTCAATGATTTTTTAGGTACGTCGGTTGTAAATACGGTAAGCTTTCTTCTTTGGAGCATATCCGATGAAAATACCTATATCAGCTTTAGCTTGAAGTTTGCCCAAATTCTCACTATCACTGTTTGGATAACAAAGTGCTCCAAAAACGTGAAGGTAGGATAAATCAGGTTTTCTTTCATGTAAGAGCTCATAAGGAGTTTTTCCATGGCGTCGTCGTATAATGGATCAGTTTTGGGTGTAACATGCGGTAGCAACTGCTTCGGCCCATAGAAATAAAGGAGCTTTTGCATAGATTAACATTGTTCGAGCGGCTTCAACAAGAGTACGATTTTGCCTTTCAACAACACCATTTTGTTGTGGAGTTCGCGCAACCGATGTTTCGTGAGAGATGCCAACCTGTTCATAGTAGTCTCACAGAGTTTGATTAACGAACTCAGTTCCATTATCTGTACGAATGTTCCTTACAGCTGCATTCAATCTAACTTGTATCATTTTCAGAAACTTGATTATAAAATCAGGAGCTTCATCCTTTGATGCTAGAAACTTCACCCATGTGAACCGAGAGTAATCATCCACAATGACGAGGATGTACTTTTTCCCATTTACACTTGCAACACGCATAGGCCCACAAAGATCCATGTGCAGAAGATATAGTTTTTCTTGATTGGTGTCTTCAGATTTAGGTTTATGTGATTGTTTCTTGCTTTTTCCCATGGCACATGCAGAACACAAATGGTCCTTTTCAAATTTAAGTCTGGGAAGACCACGTACTAGACCGTGTCTGGCCAAGTGATTAATAGCACCAAAATTCAAATGAGACAGACGACGATGCCATAACCATGACTTAGTCTTTGTGGCTTTTGACAAGAGACATATAGGAGAAGACGCCATCATATCCCCAATGGACAGAGAATACAGGTTAGTTCCTCGAGATCCTGAGAGTAAATCAACACCTTCCAGATTACGAACAAAGCATGTGTGTTTTCTGAAAGCTACTTCAAGATCTGAGTCGCAGAATTGACCAACTGAGAATAGATTGTGTCCTAGTCCTTCCACATAATAAACCCTTGAAATTGTGACGTTCCCTATCTGATAATCACCATACCCCATAATCTTCCCCATAAACTTTGCAACTGGTATTACGAATTTTGACAGTAACGAGTAACTTGATGAACGAAATTGGGTGAGCTGAGAGCTGATTTCTGGTCATTGTGCTTGGAGCAAGCCGGATCCAAAATACAAGATACAATTGGTACAACCTGCAATCAACTAGAGAAGAAGAGGATGGAGCAACTGAAGTATCAGATCCCCGAGATGTACCGGGTTCCATTCTGTTAGCAGTCATAGATTTTGCAACCTTAGGTTTGCTATTAGGAACAGATTTAGGTACTTTAGGTCTCCTTGTATATACTCTAGTTACTACATGTTCGGGTGCAACTACTTCAAGAGGAATGGGAACCCTAAGAGGCACTTTATTAGTAGCGGTAATCCTAGTTAAAGGGCACGCATTTCCAACTAAGGTGAAAGTCCTTCCGGTGGGTTTCCATTTATATCCAACAGAGTTAAACACTTTTCTAGTAGGTTTCCATTCTTTTCTCTTTTTATTTTTCTTAGAGGCAGATTTATCATGCCTATTTATACTATTCACATGATCAATTAAACACATAGCATGATTAGCATCAAACAAACATTCATTGCATACAGAACTGAAGTATCGGATCCTCGAGATGTATCGGGTTCCATTCTGTTAGAAGACATTTTAAGAATTAGAGTTCTGTTTATTCAACTTAGATTTAACTTTCCTATATTGGACTTCTAATTTATTCTTCTCATTACTACTTAGTGTTTGCGAAATCCTATTATTCTTTTTATTTCTTGAAGGCTTTGATCCGCTAGCACTAGTAGAAGGTTTTACTCCTGTAGAAGACAATAAAGATCTGTTAGTTACTTTGGGCATGATGTTTGATGATGCGACAATGTCAGCAAATCTAACTGTTTTCTTCTTATTGATAGGCGTGATCGCAACTAATTTCTCACTAGGTTTGTGAATATCAGGGCAGGTATCTATAACATAACCTAGCAACTCTTGAATTAGCTTAACATACAAACAGGCTGAGTAGGTTGCACTATCTAAAGGGTTTCATGATTTAGCTTGTTCGACTACCTCCCTAAGAATAGCAGCTTGTTCTATAGTATGCTTAAGGTAGTATTCATGAGCTTCCCTATTATTCTTAACCTTAGGAGCTAAAATTAATGGGACAAGCTTATACATTCCTGGAGCAATAGTGGCAACATTTGACATCTGGGCAACATTATCAACTATGTCCTTCCCTTTTAATTTTCTAAGATCATTTTTAATGTTGTTATGACAACCATTTTTTCCCTGAAGTTGAGCATTTAAATTAGAAATTTCAACAGACTTTTGATTTACTTGATTAACCAAAGATTCAGTTTGTTCTTTAGTCCGAACACGTGATGGTTTAATTGAATCATAAAGTTGTTTATAAGTCTGTTTCAAATGCTCATTTTTAGCAATTAGTTTTGTCACCCTATGTTCCAGTTCAATGTTGATAGTCTCAATTTCATATAAGTCCTTTTCATACTTTCACTGGTAGAAGTTTCATTAACACGCTTAATATGTGCTTTCAACTTCTTGATAGTCGTATCTTTTGCTTGAAGCTCAACTTTCAAATTGTTTAATTCAAACAATTGATCAAATGAATGTTCAGTTTGGTTCACAGATGTGTTATTCTTTTGAAAAATTTCTTTATTGAGTTGCATTGCAATTTTAAGAGAAATGCAGTGTTGTTCAAGTTTAGAAAATCTTTTTAAAAGTCTATTATACTCATATTTTTCAACCATATTATGTTGTTTGATAAGCTCAGCTTCAAGGTCCATACACTTGTTGCACATTTCCACATAATTCACAAAATCATTCATTGCAACAAAAGAATTCACATTTACAGAAGTATTCTCATCCAACAAAGAATTCACAACAATATGCACAATATCTTGAGAAATGATTTGATCCAAAAGTCGATCGTTTTCAAACAAAAATTGTTTCTTTTGAATTTCAAAACACTGTTTGTCTACATGATATTGTTGAACAGAAGATTCCATCTGGTTAAAAACTGTTTGTACTTCTGTTGCCTCATTTAAAAGATCTTTATCAAAAATATTTTATATGTATTTTAAAGTCTTTAAAAATAGAATTATTTCATTTTGAAAAACATCTTTAGTGTGTTCAAACCCCCATTCCCCTTCGGTTAAAGCATTGGGTGTGATCTACTTTTTCACCACATTGTCAAATTGGCTAAGATGGTAATTAAGCTTTTTAAGGCTTGTATTAACCAGACTTACCTTAGAAAGTTCCCGAGGAGCCTCAATTTTGACAAGCAAAGAAGCAGATTGGTCAATAATAGGGTGTAAAGCTTGTTCATCAAACAGTTCTCGTTGTGGGACAAAACGTTTACCAAAATCTTCAGATAATCGATTTAACTCAGCATAATCAATTAATTTAGTGTTAACTTTCTTTTGTAAGACCATTGGATCATTTTGTTTTAAAATCATTTTGGATCGACTCTCTTCTTCAAGCATCAAAGTCTCTTCAGAATCAACAATTGAAATCACATTGGTTTCCTTAGCAATAACATTACCGTCATACAGCATTGGCCTAATCTGCTGAGCTTTCTTAAGATAGAAAGGATTTTGAAAACCAAGAGCTTGTTTCAGATTGTTATCATAGAAAACTTGTAGTTTCGTGAGCATATGCACAGTTTGCGCAGATTGACCAATTTTATAAACAATGTTGTCTAGTTCTTTAACTTTCTTTTCCAAAGCAATTTCTGTATCAATATTCTTAGCTTCTTTTTCCTTGGATTCGTTTTTGAAAGCATTAAATGTTTTTGTTAACAATTCCTTTTCCTTTGATTGTTCAGAAAGATTTTGTTTAAGATTGTTAATTTCTTTTTCAAAATCCGCAAACTGTGCATTTTTATCCCGAATTATATCATCTATTATAAGCTTTTCGCGAGTACCTAAATCCACATTTTGTCTTTCTTTTAGCAATGTTATCCGTTCTTTGTATCTTTCAAGCTCAGCATATAAGGTTTCATTGGCAATTATATTGTCATTATTGACCTTGTTATAGTTAGTTACCTGATTTGACAGTTGCTCAAACACAAATAATATCAAGGCATTTTGTTGTGCAGAATAATTTATATCCTGAACAGCTGCAGTTTGTGATTCAATCAGATACTGAGAGTACGGAATGATATTACTATCACTATGTATCTCATTCTCTGAATGTTCCACAAAATGAGAAGGTTCAGAATACAGCATCTTTTGCACACTTTAATTTAGCATATCATTATTAGTGTTGTCAGATATTGGTACCTCGGAGAGAACATCTAATCTGTAACTAGACAAATTGGCCATAAGAACTGCTTTGGCTATAGAGATCTAATCATAGTTATAATCATATGCATCCAAATCATCTGCTTGATAGGCTGCATTGTGTGTGATGACCGACTGTGTAACTTGACCTTTTGCAATACCAGGATCTGCCAAGAATTCCAATTCTTCCTCAGTAAGAACTTTACCATTTCCTTGAGCTTCGACCAATAGAACTTTTTCCCTGAACCACGTAGCATCCATTTTCTTCTTTGGATTTGGATATTGTCTTGCCATATGACCTTCCCCTTGGCAGTTAAAACACTTCACAATCCTTTGTTGACCTAAATAATTCCCTCATGTTCCTAAAGTATTAGCTCTTGTTCTTGAAGTACTAGTAGCATAAGAATTTTGTCTCCCATGAAGTGGTTGAACAATCACTCTTCCATCATGAATAGCTTCTTTTTGTCTTGGGTTGGATGAGTTTCTTAGTTGATTGTTGGTAGATGGGAAAAAAGATGTGACGACAGTAGACAGAAATGACATCATTTTGTTGATGGCATCAATAGGGTCATCTCCTTGCTTAAACACAATAACTACTAAACCAGAGTCTATTTGAGGAGATTCAGAAAGGTGTGTCTATTGATTAACTGTGGAGACAGTATATTCAATTTGAGGAACAGATTGTGGTTGTGGACAAGCCTCTTGATGAACAGTTGATGAGTAAGCATGTGGATACAGTGCTGATGGATAAGTGATTGCATGTGGTGTGGATGGATAAGTAGTTGAGTAATGTTGTGTGGGATGAGTTGATCCATATTGATGAGACTGAGATGGTGAAAACAGTTGTTGAAACTGAGGATTGTTGTATGAAGCTGATAAGTGTTGAAGTGAGGTGGTGTCATTAGATGATTCACAACTAATGCAAGTGGATCTTGATTCCGTTCACGCATAAGACGAACTTCATTTGCATGAAGTTCGTGTTGTTCAAGATGTGCATAAAGCTGATCAAAGTTGGTAGTATGCAAATCTTTTACAAGCTTGACATCAGTCACAAACTTACTCCATTTAGGTGGAAGTCTGTGTAAGAACTTGGTATTAACTTGAATGTGCTTCAGTTTCATGTTGTAAATGTTCATGTCATTGATCAGCTGAGTAAATCTCAAGTAATACAGATAAAGTGATTCCCCCTTGATGTGAGTAAACTTATCAAATGTGTCATACAATTTGCACTCCCTTTCCTGCTTTTGTTTAAAGAATTACCCTTGCATTACTAGTTAACTTTTTTCCCAGTAGATCCTTTGCAACTTCTGTGATGATTCACAAGTGAATATATTATCAGTTGATGAGACCTTGAAGAATGGATATAAATTGCCTTATATATCCGAAACAACATTGAATTTTTCTCAGCAGAGACTATGCAAGCATATTTCTTGTCATGGGGATCATCCCATTTTCTTCAATGTAGGCCAAATGAGTGGAGCCGTGTTCAATTGATTCAAGTATCATTCTTCTGGCTCTCATTTTGTCAGGTATAAGTTCCAATCTACTATTTCCAAGAATCATACAGGCCTTTGTCTCAAGCATTGGGTAACGATTGGTCAGCACCATAAGGTATCATGTACACAGCAATAGTATTCTTTAGACCAGATAGAATCATTGAAACCATTTTAATTTGATGTTATTAGATTACATATATCGATTCAGAACAGAGATACAATTAATTGTGTTAAAGTGAGTTGTTTGAAGTGTTTTAGGTCGTAGAAAACACAGATTTTACTATTCTTGATTAACCGGAAAATAACGTTTCACAGTATTTTACAAATCAAAGAAATAAACTGTATAATTCACGAAAGCAAATATGATTAATTCGCCTCTGAAACGGGTATTAATTCACCTTCAAAGCAAGGAGAAATCGCCTTCCAAGTAGGTTGATAAATTCGCCTTAGAAAACTCCTTAATTCGCCTTGCAAATAGACTTTAATTCGCCTCAGGAAAAGATCTAATTCGCCTTGCAAAGAAGAGATACTAATTTGCCTTGACGAATGAAAATTAATTCGCCTTGAAGAAACTAGTAATTCACCTTTCAAAGAAAATAGTAATTCGCCTTCCAAAGAGAGCAATATTTCGCCTTCCAAAGAAAACAGTAATTCACCTTCCAAAGAGAGCAGTAATTCGCCTTCCAAAGAAAACAGTAATTCGCCTTCCAACGAGAAAACTAATTCGCCTTCAACAGAAATATTAATTCGCCTTGCAAAACCAGCACTAATTCGCCTTCAACAGAAATATTAATTGGCCTTGCAAAACCAGCACTAATTCGCCTTCAACAGAAAAAGAATTAATTCGCCTTCAAACTTATGACTAATTCGTCTCCTGCAAAAACGAACTTCAACTTTTTCAAAACACTAAAAGACTCACTTTTTGACGTTTTTACTTAAAATTTCTTGTACAACTTACTTATCTAAGCCTAGTAGAACCTTAAAAATACAAACTTTAACCTTTTTAACACAAAAATTTTCAAATCAAGATTTTGAACTCAAAAACCCTTTTTCGAACCAAAACTTATAAAAGTGAAGATTTTATGATTTTTCCAATGTTTTGCTTGTACAACTAGATAATACAAAGACTAAGAAAGAAGAAAGTAGTGAACTTTGTATGGTTCGAACCAAGAAAACGTGTAGAAAAACGAACACAATCACAAACACTATCACCCCATGGCTCTTGATACCAATTGTAGAATACTTATGTAATCAATAACACCAAAGAACAATGAAGAAATCTAGAGAGAGAAAGAGGTTAGGAGGAT
>BQNB010054856.1:27182-39365 GCA_026074375.1 Tanacetum coccineum | reverse complement strand
ACTTCTTATATAAAACAAGGTTTGTAAAAAAAATCTTCCCCATAACCCTTTAAAATAAAACACGTGGCATTTTTTATTTTAAGGAACGTCGGATCAAAACCCAAACAATATACCCCACATTATCTCCTTCCCCATCAGTTACACAATTTCTCTGCCCTAAAATTATTCCCCAAACCAAATTCACCCATATTCAAATTCAAAACAAAATCTCATATAAAAAATCTTCTTCCATGTTGCTCAAGGCTCCTTCCTCAAAACCAGATATGCTGTAAATAATTTGATTGACGATCTATTGTTTCTGTCGAAGAGAATGAGTAGAAGCAATCCTCTAAAACTATACCAATATGTAAGTCTAAAAGTTTTATTTGCAAAGTTCATTTCAATCATGCTTTGTATTTTTTAATGCTTTTATTTTGGTTTATGGTAAACAAACAAATAGAAAGATGGATAGCATACGACATGAAAAATGTTGTTGAAGAATGTTGTAACAGTTGTAATTAAACTTGAAAGAACATATGAATCAGGGGCATATGGCTGTTATCCAAGCTCAACAACAACCATGAAGATGGGGATTGTAAAAGTACTCAAAGAACAATCTAGAAATCTACTTCTTATATAAAACAAGGTTTGTAAAAAAAATCTTCCCCATAACCCTTTAAAATAAAACACGTGGCATTTTTTATTTTTAAGGACCGTCGGATCAAAACCCAAACAATATACCCCACATTATCTCCTTCCCTATCAGTTACACAATTTCTCTGCTATAAAATTATTCCCCAAACCTAATTTACCCATATTCAAATTCAAAACAAAATCTCATATAAAAAATCTTCTTCCATGTTGCTCAAAGCTCCTTCCTCAAAACCAGATCTGCTGTAAATAATTTGATTGATGATTTATTGTTTCTGGTGATAATAATTGATTATTTACACAAATCAACACATATCCCAAATCAACACAAAAATCATTTGTCATTATCGTATGTGTTCATCAACATAAACATCTAAATCAATTGCCGATGAATTGAAAATCTTTTATCTTTTATGAATTTGAAGATGGTTCAAAAAGTCACGAAATTTGGGAATACATCCAACTGATTTTATTTTGAGGTTATTTTTTTCTTTAGATGTTGTTTTCATCATGCTTTATTGATCTTCATATTTGCAATTGATTGTGTATAATTTTATGGATTTATCCCTAATTTCGAGTCTGTTGTTTTTATTGATTATATGCATACTAAGTGCTTGATGAAATGCCTAAATGAAGAAAAAATGTTTTAACTGAAGATCATTTATTATTTACATGTTTAGCTATTTTTATGCTGTTAGAAAATGGGATACTTCTCATGGTAGTAAACTTTCTGGGTATATTTCTATGCACTTCTTCTATCATCGTCTTTTTTTATATCAACTAATTATCACAACAAAATTATGAGACACTGCATGATTTGCCTGTAAATAATTTAGACAAGTAGATTATATAATTTTGACTTGATTTTTAGATAACCGTGATAACCGTAACCTGGTCCAGTGGATATGAAATCATTGAAGCTCAACCATTTATCGAATGAGGTCAAAGAGAATCAGTAGAAGCAATCCTCTAAAACTATACCAATATGTAAGTCTAAAAGTTTTATTTGCAAAGTTCATTTCAATCATGCTTTGTATTTTATTTTTTTTTTAAGTGCTATTTATTTTGGTATTATGGTAGAAAACACAAATAGAAAGCATGGATAGCATACGACATTAAAAAATGTTGTTAGAATACGGTTGTAAACAGTGTAATTAAACTTGAAAGAACATATGAATCAGGGGCATATGGCAGTTATCCAAGCTCAACAACAACCATGAAGATGGGGATTGAAAAAGTACTCAAAGAACAATCTAGAAAGTGGTCTGTGAATGAAATAAAGGTAACAAGCCTTCGTTTTGTATGTTTTTTTTATCAAAGAACAATTTTATAGTGCCGACTGACCATACCCGACTTATTTTGACACGTACTAAAAATTACTCATTTTGACTCATTACCCAACCCTACCACTTATCTACTCCTAAGATATAATAAACCGGAATCTAATTGCATTTTTTGGAGTTTCAGGATATAAAGTATATAAATGACACATTGTTAAATATGATTAAGGGTAAGATATTGATTCCGTGAACTTACGATTTTTGAATGTCAACGAATATGCTAAACATTACTACAAATTTCTTTTCAAAAAGCTATTGAACTCTAAATAAGAGCTGCTTATTAAAAAATGTAACATAACATGATCTCTTCATATGCATCATAAACCAGGCAACTGATAAGCAACTTTTTTATCATATGCAGATTGAGTGATATCAATTGCAACTACTAATAAGTACTATTCTTGCTCGATTGCATTCATTATAGACTTCTTTTTCAATTAACATCAACATATGATCCACATATTAGACAGAGATTACATGACTGCAAGGTGACTTTATAATCGTTTACGACTCGTTTCTTCGATTACAATTCTCCCCCTTTTCTTGAATGTATCTAAAGCAAATAGACAATTCGCCCCAAATTGAGTATTTAAAAATCATTTTTACTTGTTAAAAACACTTATGGCATTAATTAGTGAGCAAAGGTCATACTTGGAACTGAGCTAGAATAGGAAAATGGCTTCACTTTGTATCAAATAAAATGGAACAAACTACATGGAAATTGCAATATTGCTATATGTCAACCGTCTTTGAAATAAAGTTCACTATTAGACATAGATACATTTACTAGCTCAACAACTTATTAGTATAGTCTCATGTTATTAAGCAATTATGTTTCAAGATATTAGTTTGTGTAACCAAAGGCTGATCAGACTTATTTATTTCCAGGCTTACCAACTGACAAACTGAAAACATTTGTTGTCTTTATGCTATTTACTCGATCTATATTTGTTTTGTCATAAATTCGATCTTGCAGGCAAGTGTTATCAATAAAATATTACACAAACAAAGAATGTTTTTCAACACAAAAAGACGAAATGACAAGGGAAGCTAAATTACCACTAAGCTCCAAGAATGGAGCAACATTAAGGCATGTTATTAGACATAAGTTATTTAAGTTAATTTTAAAACTCTATGTATATTCCTTAATTGCTTATGCATATGAACTAATAACAACCCACAATGCATTACCAAGGTTCACACAAAGATCTGAAATCATACAAAACCATAGTTAACAAATGGTCAGAGTTTGATCTTTTTTGCCGTTTATATAACAGAATGTAAATGAGCAAATTTATATTACTTGCCATTACATGACAAGACTTCAATCTCATTTTCTTACGCAGAGCTGAAACCAAGATGGAAACTACACCAATGCTACAACAAACGTTGTGTATAAAGAGGTTCTTCACAAATTACGAGTGTCTTTGTTCTTTTCTATTTGTTCCGGCCATAACGGATATGTATCTTTTTCTTTTACCATTATGAGAGCCAAATTTTTTTTTATATGTGAACAGTATATATTCAAGGTGAACGATAT
This sequence comes from Tanacetum coccineum, assembly GCA_026074375.1. NCBI lineage: Eukaryota > Viridiplantae > Streptophyta > Magnoliopsida > Asterales > Asteraceae > Tanacetum > Tanacetum coccineum. The sequence goes on along the minus strand of BQNB010054856.1, from coordinate 35,855 downwards.
CTTAAAAAACTAATGATTAATTATTGTATCTTGAAGAAATTTTGAAGCTAGCCGCCCAATAGAGAACGGGTGCGCGGGCCTTGAGACAAGTATCATATAATATATATATATATATAAGATAAATTAAATATATAGTATATAATAATCATATGATAATAACCCCAAACCCTCCCGATGTGACGGGTTATGACTTGTAATTATTGTTTTCATTTTTTCTATTGCTAAATAATTTTTTTCAAATTTCTTTTATAAAGAACACAGTTTTTTACACAATTTTTCTTTTTGTGTAAATTGTTTCTTTGTAAATTAAATTTACAAGAACTCAAGGTCTTTTAATGTAATAGAATGTGGAGATGGCACAATGAAGATCTTAAAGAAAAGAAATCAAGTTTGTCACATGATGAATGTGTTTACCTAAAACGTTGGGCAACGACATAATCTGAATCAAAGTTTTTACAAAGATAACATAAATATACATAATACCTTGTACAACACGCTCAGCATATGCAAGGGCCTTGTACCTTGTACAGAGTCGCAGACAAGACGGTGTCGAATATGGTTCAAGACAATGCTTATTCGTTGATAATGTTAACACTTAAGCGATATACATAATACATACATCATAGTGTTATTCTTCGAAGTGTTGATTGACATAAGATGATTAACTTTGCCTCGTTTATGATGGATAAAGACTTACGGTGATGATATAATTGGAATTAGATTAGTGAATCACCAAATCTGCATACCGTTATTAGGTAAAATTGATGAACATTTGAACAAAGCACTGTTATATGAAGTCTGTTTGTTCTTTTAATTTTACTCATGACTAAAATTTAAAGCTTAGTAATTTGTATGTTTAACTAAGAATTGGAGGTGCAGGCATTACTAGTGTAAGACCAAAGCGATAGCTACTCTCATGGGTTTTTCCGCAATATAGCAAACTGAGATAACTAAAACAGACAACAAAGCAAGAAGCATGACCACCCCTGTAGCTACTCAAATTAAAATAGAAGCAAACCACTATAACGGTACGTCTTCTGTCAGTAGCCCTTTGAACAAAATGAACCAATGCTTTCTTGTCAGCCATGAAACTTGAAATATAAGTATTTATAGGATTATATGATTTCATGACACCAAAAGAAAATGATGTTAACTGATGTCCACACATAGTTAAAAATTTTGCCGCACATAAAATATAATTTTAATATGCACTTTTGTTAGCACTTGACAGAAGCTAATCTGATGTAGCTCAATAGATGTCAATACCGCATAACCAAAAAGTAAGATTTAAAAATCCAAAAAGAACACATCCCTTACGATGCTTTTGAAATTGATCATCTGTACTATTAGCCACAGGATCGACTGTCCAACCTAGAGCCCACGTTCATCATACATAGGCAGAACCTTTCTTATCAGACAATCGCACCACGCCGACAACCCTTCGCAGCTATCTGTGATCAAGACGACATCTTCCTTGGTTTTTGTAGATCTGGTCTATGTGATCGGGAGTCCATTATCATATCTGCAGATGGATGATACTGCACAAATTGAAAGTAAAAGTATATCGTAGAATTCAATACAAAATAAATGATGTAATAGAATTGTAATGTTTCATCCCCTATAGTAATTTCACCATAACACCACTTTATTAATCAACAGATACCGAACCCAAACCAATGTGACTTAATCTTATTTTTTCTTCCCTAAAATACATCAAAATTTTAGATTTCTACGCTGCAGAGACATTGAAGGTGAGTGCTACTTTTTACCCAAAACCAATTATTAGTTACACAAATAGTATTGTAAATCATATGCTTCAGCATAATGAATGAACCATCACATATTATTTTGCATCACCACAATAATGACTTTAGTAAGAAACATTACGATAGCAAACACCTTACAACTAATAAAGTCGATAGCAACGATGCTTGAAAATTATAAATATCGGATCATTTTTTCTATTGAGTTATGTAGTCTGACGCTTTCAATCACTATATCTTCCTCTCACACTGATAGGCGTGTACCCATCTTCCCCCATGATCAACTAAATGCACCTGCACAGATTCATAAATATATAAAAGTTCAACTATATATAAAGTGGCGTAAACTAAGAAGCCTAATGAATATATAGTTACTGGTACATTTATTGGTGTGGCCAAATAAGCATGATGTGTTCGCCCCAACCCTCAAAATAGCCTGCAAAAAAAATAAGAAAACTAAGAAATAAGCCTTCTTACCTTTTCTGAAAATACAAGTTCAGTAAAGTAAACAACGCATGACACCACCACCCGCAATCTAGCGTCTTGCGGCGGGCTTTGCGGCGGGGCTTGTTGTTGTGTGGATTGATTACATAAGAGCTGAACTTTCGTTGGAAATTTTTTGGTCCTTTAAGCGTTTTTAAATAGATGAGGTATATAAATAGAATACTTATGTGGTACGCCAGTTGCTTGAGATGTAGCCCGAATGTTGTTCTGATCGAACCTGCCAACAGAGTCTTTCTGAAGTGTACACATCTGTTCGTTGTCAGCTTGTAGTTGCTGCGGCTGACCACAATTGGGATTATTTGCAACCTCTTTCTGTGTTGAGCATTAAGACTGGCACAACTTCATATACTGGTGTCCCTCTTTTGATTTGATTGGCACAACTTGTTTGCAACCTCTTTCGATTACATATAGCTGTATTTACAATGTTACTAAAACAAAGCCGACACAACTTGATATACAACCTTAAAATTTGATACAGATTTCTCTTCATAAAGTCGCAATCTTCTTCTAGCTTTTTCTACAATTGGCGTACATGTTAACAGGCTTAATTAAAAAATGGAACATCTAGAAAACGAAGGCTTTAATCTTTGTAGACCCATGTATGCCTTTAATCCTTGTTTTAAGCACCTGGTTGAGCTAATAGAACTATTCGGGCTGATAGAACTGTTCTTTCTAGTTTTATCCTACTCCTGTAATATCTTTTTCAAAGCTGGATCCATGTTTTTCATTATCTCGGCTTGAGCATTTGCAATCTCCTCAGGTGACATCTTCTCCAACCGAGCACGATTTCTGGCATCAATCTCACTCTCAATATTCGTAGAACCCAGCTCAATACCTGCTCAATACCTACACATAATGAACACATAAATGTGTGTGCATCAATAGATAAAACATACCCACATATTAGGGATGAGCATATAGACCCGAATCCCGGTACCGAACCGGAACCGTACCGGTTCCGTACCGAAACGGTACCGAATAGTTGACTGGTGGATAAAACGTATGTGTATAATGTAGATGTAATAGTATGTATAAAGTCAATGTTAATGAAAACTTACTGTGTCAATGGAATCGGCAACAAGGGCTGAAAACTTGAGTCGGGTGCAGTCACATAACCGTCGTGCAATACCAATTGGATCTTAACAATTTCACAAACCCTGTTGACTATCTCGGGTTTTGCCTAGCAAATATGCAAAATTTTTTAGTTATATAGAAGTATGATATTTACACAATTAGACGTGCAGAATCTGGAAATGAAACAGGAAAGAGTACCACCCGAGCAAGAGATTTGAAACCCGGTCGAAACTCGGTCGTTCTCAAGACGAGCGATAAACTGCTATTGGTTTCGACAACAGGGAGTAACTTGTCGGTATTGCTGTGTAGGTTCTTCTTAGCTATCTGCACAAGTGGAAATGTGCTTGATAAGAGCTCATTTAAGTAGTCTACAAACAGGTAGGAGGTTAATAATTCATTACTACTATTTATACATGTGCATTTTCATATCATAGCAAATTTGTCTAATGTTCTATTTAGTATCATAAATATTTAAAGTTCGATTCTAATTACAGTAGCAATCTGTGGTCCATTAGAAGTATGATTTTTTATCGCTCAGGTGTTAAAAATCCTAAGAATCTTGGCAGGTAATACCATGACTGTAAAAAAATTTAAACTTAAGAAATAAAAAATTTAAACTCTTCCAAATAAAAGAAGTAATATTTTTTACCATCCCAAGCAAGGAAATAATCGAAGTTAAACTTCACATGTTTTGGCCGTTACCCGCACCACACCTGTCATCCACCATTAGTAAAAAGAAAACATTTAATCATTACCCGCGCACGTCTTAATCATGTAACTTGGCGAACTTTTGGACGGCATAATAGCAATCTTTTTCATGAAAGAGCAAGCTCGTTAAGAAACTAATTAGTAAACATTTGTTTAAGCCTATACGTAGACTTATGAGCTAATCTGATATTGTTATATTTTCATAAAAAAGCCATTTTTCTCAGCTTATTTGTGGCTTTTTGATGTCGTATTATGACCATAGATCTAGTAACTTAACAATACATCTACAACTTTCATATATTATGGTCAAAAAAATTTGAAGGTTAGTTCTATCAGCAGACTTAAACTTTAAAGAACCATACCGAAGCTAACTCCGTAAAACTAAAGCTGAACATATCCTTCGGTACTTAGACTCCGGAAAAATGATAAGAAGAGAATGCATAACCAACATAAAGAAGGAAGCATAACAACATAAAGTAAATCACCTCTGTACAAACAACACATATCCACAATATCCATTCCTAGTGCCAATTCTCCAATCTTAGTCAACGACAATCATGATCTCAGAAATAAATTATAAGAACCTGTTGAAGTAGAAGCTTACATCGTAAATCCTTCAGGAGGTATCCTTCCAGACCACTCGAAACCCAATAAGCCCAAAGCAAGTTGTATGCGAAAGTCACTGCCAAAGAATAATCAGAAATATAATAAAGGAGGTATAAACACACAATTCAATTAGACATAATGTAAAGGAAAAACTGAATAAGTTTCAAAGTGAGCCAGACGAAAAGTAAGCTTACGAACCTAAGCCCGAAACCACTGTAAGCCATATGCTTGCTATACTACTGCTAAAACAAACTCATTTTTCGTAGCTCTATTTTGAAACATTTATGAGCTTATGTTCTGCTACACATGCAAGCATTTTGCTACACACTGCTAATTTAGTGGGGGTGTTGTTTCGGCTTATATGTGGGCTTATGAGCTTATTTGATTTCGGCTTATATAACATAAGCCTCAATTTTCTGGCTTATATTGAGGCTTATGAGCTTATATACACATATAAGCTTAAACAAACACCCCTAAACATCTTCTTTTGTTTTTTTTATGTAGTCCTGTAGGCATTGAACTTCAGCGACACTCATAATATCCTGATGCGATTTTGATGCCTATGGTTCTTTGTGTATTTTGAGCTAGATCTATGATGAAGCATATGTAGCCATCATGACACATTACGCAATTCTTAGTCTATGTCACCTTATAAGGTTGACATATACTTCTTGATACAAATATCCAATTTCATTTGTTTCCATTAGTACATTATAAATCATTTGTACTTACTTGCCGTTATATTCTATGATACCAGGTTCTTCTTTAAACCCAAGTATCATTGGTCATTGAGTACTGGATTTGTGAGGAAATGCGATTGTACTTCAGGAAGTACTGTGAATTTAAGGTATTATTAGCTTTTTAATTTCAATGATTAAATAACTACAATATGAATTAATTTAGAAAACCCTTAGAACATACAACATTACCATTATATTTGAACACTGATATCCAAACTGTCGTTCCCCGGTGGGTTATCACTTGCTTATCCCCCCCCCCCACAATCCTGTATCTAGTAGACGCCTTTAACGGCACAACAAAAGCCACTCATAAATCAAACCCTGGTAATCGGAATGACTGTTCATGTGTGTATTTTTCTGGTAAGCCTGCCGGTGTTTATGGTGTGTGATAAGTGACAGATATTAATAATAAATAAGCCTGGGAACCGTATTTCTTTTAGCCTCTAAATTTCAGCCAGTAGCCCAGCGTTACGAAACGGCGCCGTTTTTTTCATGTGAATGTGTTAATTATTTCATATTTATAAATCTTTAGTGGCTAAAATTTTGACTAATCATCTTTAGTAGATTGACAAATGAAGTCTGATGTATAATATAGGTAAACATGTAAGTTTGACTTTGAATTCTATAAAATTTCACTTTGTGATATGTTGGTATCTGATTAATTTGTATGTGATCTAGGTAAGTTCATTATGAATTATATAATGACTTCATGAGACTTAAATTTGGATTTTTGTTTTTCTTGTGTCTTGACTTCATTATCATAAAATGTGTTAGGACCATTTGGAAGAACTTATGTGTAGTATAAAGTTAGAATGGTTGACACATGACATGCCTCATGCGTAAGATTTGAGAAACATGGTAAATTGTTTCAAAGTATAGATGTGTATTTGGCTGGAATTCTATTCCTGTTTCTTCTCGAATATCTGAAAACTTACACGCCGCCATGAGTACTAATATAAGTTTTTAACTATTGGTTCTGTTTATGATCGGTGTTCATTAGAAATAGAAAAAGAAATGATTCATTTGTGAACCAAGTTTACTTCGATTGTTAGACAACCTAGTGAACCCTTGGTGTCGACTTTGTTTTAATGTGATCGACCGCAACTTGCGATTTCCTGAAACTGAAAAAGTATTGTGTGTATATCGATTGGAAAGAAGCATTGGCATTTGTAAACCAAGTAATTACCTACTTGACCAAGCCATTGCTTGTTGTTTAGAATACAACAGGGATCCTTTAAGTATTATACGGATACATTGATGTGTGTTGAATTAGCGATCAAGAAGAATATACATATGTAAGTATTGCGATTTTTATACATTGTGTAGGCTTGTAAAGTTTGGTTTCAAAGGAGTATATCGTACAACTTATTCAATATATCATCATGATTCGTTGTTTTCTTGTTTAAAAGAAGTATAATATAGTTAAGTGACTTGTTAATAAATATTGAGTTATGTTTAAAAGTCAACACTATTATGTTCTATGCATTATAATAGTGAAACTAAACTATTGATAATATACATCTGGACATATTAGTGGTTGGACTAAGGATTAGTGCACAAAGTCGGAATAGTGAGGAAATTATATAGTCCATTTAAATTTCTTATAATGGTGAGAACCATATTCCTTCTAACTACAACGTTTAATGAAGTCTGCAATTCAATGGCGGATTAACTCACACTTGAGATGGAACACTGTTTATTACTTTCACTGGGTATGTGTTCAGACCTCTGCAAGAGATAAAAGATTGAAGTTTATTCTTCTTAAAGTTATTTTGAAAAAGTGGCATACGCAGGCATTTGATTAATAAGAACTACCTAGATGAGTATGTAAAGTTTGCCGCTTCAATAAGCTTGGACATTGGCTTCTATATGCTCATGAAATGGATATGGAACGCATGCTTGTAAAAGCTTATGATCATTAGTGTGCTTAACCCAGTTGTCTCTGAAACGATGAATGTCCAGTTGCAATCTCCTGTATCAGATTCAGAAATTAGCAAGGCTACTATGCAACTCGGGGGCTTAAAGGCTTCTGGTGAAGATGGTTTTCCTGGTATGTTTTACCAAAAGTATTGGAATCTTATTGGGTCTTCTGTTTGTAAAGACGTTCGTTATTTCTTTGAGACCGGAAACATGCTGCCAGAGTTGAATAAGACTTTGGTTTTCCTTATTCCAAAGACCTCTTTGTTGGTGATTTTAGTGTCATCAATCATTTGTGTGTAATGGTGATTTACCCGAGACCAAATGGATTTCAAGTTACGTTATAATACGAGTTCGGAGGTATGGAGTGCACGCTTGTATAAACTATTAACTTGATTTCAAGTACGATAATGGTAAGGTTGTGAATGTATATCAAGGGGTAAACACCTTGGATATTTTATATAGTGACAGAAATTCATTCGTCACTATAGTGTTGCAATGGTTCAAAAGATATGACTATTTGCATTAGTGACAGAAACTGGTCGTCGCTAATGGATATATGCCTTCAATGGGCTGCAGTTAGTGACAGTTTTAACTGTCACAAATTCGTTGCAGAAAGTAATTGAAGGGTTGTGACCATTTATTAAAAGGTGTGACTTTTCACCAAGAGACACAACTTTTCTCTACAACTACCATTTGTTTATTATACATAAACATGGAATTTGGTCTTTTATGAAGAACATGAAGAATCATCACAACACATACAATCTTCTTCATGTTTTGCTCTCTTCCTTGTGCCTAGAATTTGAGTGTTTTCTTGTCTTATCTCAATACAAATTTCGTGTAACCCAAGGCACAAATAGGGTCGAAATATTGTATTCGGAAAGTGAACTATACACGATTCAAGAATTTATCCGGCAATCTATGATTATCAAGACCCGAACACCAACAAACGAATACAATATTTTCTTGTGATAATCAAGATTGGTGAATCTATGTAATTAGATGTTAGAATCTGTTTAAGACGTTATATCACGGTCCGGAAATACAAATGGGATGGATGTATGGTTTGAAGTAAAGCCACAACCTTAATTGGAATAAGTGGGATCAGTACAAAGAAATTATATCTTCAAATGATAGGAATCAACTTGTTCACTTTGAGTACGCATTTTCTATCTCTATCGTATTTTTTAAAATATGAAATTGATGTTATCTCATCCATATGAAAACATGCATGGTTACGTGAGTGTCTAATTGTATGGTATAATTTCTTAAATGATTCGAAATTTGTAAAATTTTGATTTGATATATTCATTAAAAATTATCAAATGCATGAGATTGGTTATTTAAAAATGCATGCG
>BQNB010054856.1:0-27049 GCA_026074375.1 Tanacetum coccineum | reverse complement strand
AACATGAGGATTGTTAAATAAAAGTGATATTGCCCACTCCATTGTGTCTACTGAGTGTTGATTCCTCCATGTAATAAAGCCTGTCACCAATAGAAAATTTTGAAGTTTATTAACCATTTGCCAATCACCACCTATATATAGATAAACCCATATTTGAAATATGTGATGCTAACTTATTATGACATTGTAACAAAGTACTCCTGTAAATTACAGTGGCGGATCCAAAAATCTGACAAAGCGTGTTACCTTCTTTTTTTCTTTTTCTTTTTTGTAGACGGTAAATGATAAGCATCTAGTGTTAAATTTTATGTCATGGTTTTATCTGCTATAGAATGATACTTACATGTAACGGTAAAAACTGAAAGTATGTTACGTGTAGTGAAAAGGAAGATATTATACAACAACAAAAGATCTAAGAACAAGTTAAATTTTATGTAATAGACACGGAAATATTACCTGTGAAAGGCTTTTAATCTCTTTGCCTATGTAGTATTCCAGATCTTCATCTTCTAAAGATAATAGAACTCTAAGAAATGTTTTCTTCCCTTCTCCGTCACCCAAACCATCTGCACAAAATTCATCGATCCATTCTTGCGTAAAGTCATCATGCCTCTTTTGCATAGCGGTATACTTCTTTTCTAGTTTTCCAGCAACTAACTCAACAAATTCAAGAACATATCTACTATACTTACCTGTGAATTTACCTAAGTCGTGGCAGTCACTATGTCCTGAAACCTTTTCCTATACTCTGATTCTCCATTGGCCAACCCATAAAAACTTTTTCCCCCATCATCCTTGTCATTACATCAAACATTAACCCAACCAATTCCAATCTCAGATCCAATATCTGATCTGGATTAGCATCGGCTACTAAGAACAAACATCCTAACAAAGACCTAGTCTCATCAAGACGGATATGCAGAGCGCTTCAAGGCAAGAATGTTGGTAATTTTAGTGTCATCGACGGCCATTTAGGTAATGGTGATTTACTAGAGACCAATGAGGTTTCATGTTCGGCTCAGAAACAGGTTAGGGAAGTATGGAGTGCACACTTGTTGAGCTAACATCTAATCTATCAAGACAGAAAATGTGAAGTTTACGCCGTAAACATCTGGTTGTTTATGCCGTAACCTTCTGTGGGTAATGAACAAAGCCTAAAGGATCTTTACATCGTAACCTTACGTCTAGGTTACGCCATAACCTTTTGACAGAAACCAAGGCTTGATTGTTTACGCCATAGCCAAAGATGGTTACGCCGTAACCAATGAAATTGATATGGACTTTACGCCGTAACAAGATATGTTATGTTGTAAAGTCTATGTCAGATAGTTGGTAAAATTTAGTTTTTACCAGCTTTAACTGTCCAAAAAATCGTCTAATTTCCTGTCATATATGCACAGAAACACACTTGGTCTATATACAAAAAGTACAATGAAAAACTTCCATATAATTTCCTCTAAATTCATAATTTGTGATCTTGTGCCTAGAACACAAATTGTCATTCTCTTTGTATTATCCCGATAGAGATTTCATGCAACCCATGCATCTTATAAGGTCGAAATACTTTATACGGAAAGTGAACAAACACGATACAACTGAGATTTCCAGGATCATCACACACCCCCCCTATTTTTCTAACAAACGTATAAAGTATCTTTGTGATCATGGCTGGAAATACAGTGAAGGATATGATAACGAATTTTGGGAAATTGGACAAGTTTGAGGGGCATGACTTTAGGCGATGGCAGAAGAAGATGTATTTCTTGTTGACGACGTTAAAGGTGGTTTATGTGTTGACTACACTGATGCCGGAATTGGTGGAAGATGCTACAGTGAAAGCAATAAGAATAAGGGCAAAGTGGGAGAACGATGACTACATATGCAGGGGACACATATTGAATTGTATGAATATTGACATATTTTTTTTAAAAAATTTGTTGTATCATCTGCCCTTGTGTTAGCATTTCCCTTATTGGATTTATAGAGATATTATTAATGCTATACATTTGTTAAAGTTCATTGATGCGGATAACATTTTAAAACATGATGAAAATTATACTCTAATGCTTTCAATAACTCAATTCACTAATGAAACGGTCTTAACTATTATAGATAGATGTTTTTAGTTAAATTTAAGTATCTTGTGTGTGTGTGGGGTATTTATATATGTAATAAACAAAGGATAAAGAGGCATCGATCCATTTACCCTTCACTTAGTTAGTGTGCACACTCCGAAAGAATTCTCCCCGACTGGCGAAAAGTCCCCGAGAGTCTTCCCGTGTGTGTGTTTGTGTGTCGAACATTCTTAAAAGGTAATTGTGCCATATATGTTGGAGCGTACATCTGACGTTGGATCAAGTCGTCTTCCTTGCACTATATTTTAAGAATTGCGTTTAGAGCACTTTGCAGTTTGCCCAACTTTTCAAATTTTCAAGTTTTCTTTTTTACACATTGTTGTAATTGTCCTCTAACCTCACTTAGGCTGTGTTTGGTTAGGGGCTTATCGGAGCTTGGGATTTAAAATAAGCCGGCTTATAAGATAAGTCTTGTTTGTCACGCGAGCTTAAAAAATGGCTTATAAGTCTTGTGTTTGGACACATTTGGTCTATTAAGTTTTTTTTTCCCGTTTAGACGTTGTCAGAGGCTCAAACATCTTAACCAACTAGATTTGGAGGAGGTGTCTTAATGCCTCCTCATTCTTTACTATTTTTTTCTTTCTTGTTTACTTTATTTTTTTTCCCATTGTGTGCGATATATTTTCTCGATTTATTTAATATTGATATTACGTTAAAAAACTACTTTTTTATAAACAAATAATGTTCAAAATAATAATTACGATGCTCACACGTTTAAGAGTTTTTCAAACAATAGTAATATCTAACGATTTCGTGAATTTAAATTGTGTTTCGTGTAATTTGAATAAGAGCTTAATTTCTTTATTAAAACATATTTTAATTGTTAATTGACAATGTTAAGTATATTATTAAATTATTTTATTTCGTAATCTTATAAATGTAAAGGAAATGATAGAAAAAAAAAAAAAAAAAAAAAAAAAAAAAAAAAAAACATAAAAACAAAATTTTTAAACACACCACAAAAAAAAAAAAAAAACTGACTAATTTGTAAAATGGTAAAGATGTTTAAGCACAGTAGAACACAAATATATGACTACTTTACGAGAATAAATTGCGTCACAATGACTCTGAATGTTTTTGTTTAAGACATTTATTCCACGTTTCTAAACTATGTTAATTTTATGACTTAAATGCTCCTTATAATGTTTAAATACTTTTATATTTCATAAGAATAAAACTGGTTTTAAGAATAATACAGATTTATACTTATATCATTCAGACATTTAAAACGTAAAATACAAACAATATCATTTGATTCATATTCATACATTTACACCTCATAATCAGATTCACGTGTGCGAATCACATAGTGGTTCACATGCGACGAGCCGGAGGGAGGCTTCTTGAATTATCTAGCTTATGTAGATCATTATAAAGCGCTTATATCTCTAAGAAAACCGACCTCATTGATATGTAAGGGAAGTGAAGAATGCACGTTTGAAGTTGTGTTCGAGATAACGAATTATGAAGTAGCATCAAATGATGTTTGACAATAGATACTTTTAAAGGCTAATAAGATTGTTAAGTTGTACGTTTATAAGATTGTTAAGCTGTACATTGATGACAATCGATACTAAACATGTACCAATTGATGACAATCGATACTAAACAGGTACCAAGACGAGTAAAGGAAAATGCTCTTGATCTGATTTAGAGCTTTTGCTATCAAAGTGAGAACCAGAAGTTCACCAGAGTATTATTATAGTTGAAGAAACATTACAAAACATTTTTTTTAAGAATTATACAGTTTACAAATATTATAACTCACTTTTGATCGGAAGATACTTTAATGTCTAATAAAAAAAGGCTTGCACTCCCGATCAACAATGAGTTATAACATTTAAAACCATAATAGAATGTTCAATTTTGCATAACAACAAATACCAACTTGTTATAGCGTCTCCTCCTTATCAGTTTTCTCTCCACCAGTCGATGTGGGACACTCGGGTATGTTTGTGTGAGAGTTTTTATTTTATTTTTGTTTTAGTGGAGTACGTTTTTTTGTGTGGTTGCGATCGCTTTACTGCGGGCATTTGGTCGTGTGTTTAGGTGGCGGCGGTGACCGCGATCGCATGCCTTCACCATTACCATCAGTCTAATGTTGTATATTAATCAATATTAACATATAAATCATCTTCTAGTTTTTTTTCAAAAATTTTAAAGATTTTCATATATAAGATTTTCAAATTTTTTTTCTTTCATTTAAATAAAAAAAACACCCTTTAAGAAAGTACATTCTATTATCTCTGTTATTCAAACTAATCAAACACAAATGCTTCGTATAATTATTATCTCTATTATTCTAACTACCTTAATGTAGGGTTTAGCCTATTAGACCGTCGATTGGATCGGACCGAACATATTTCGGTCCGGTCGTTAGTCAATGCTTTTCCTTGAATTCGATCCTCGGTCCGGTCGGTCTAGTTGGGTCTTACAATAAACCCCGCGATTATGCTTTGTTGGACTCGACCGGACCAAAGACCGAACCGGCCCGGACCGAACCATTTCGGTCCATCCTCAGTCCGACGTTTTGGAAAATTCGGTTTCGGTCCGGTCCGGTTTTCGGACCGTGATCACCCTTACCTTGATGTATTACACTATTTAGTTTCAAATTTTTAGTTTATCTGTACTTTTCTTTTTATCGTCATACATGTGGTCTTTTTTATCTTCATGCTTTCTTTTTCATCCAACTCCTCTTGTTACATTTATTATCATAAGAAACAATGGTGGAGTACATGTTTACACCAAAATATCGTCATTCGTCACAAAGGACATACACCCAAGAATATTATTCGTCAAAAAAATTAATTATAAGGTACTCGCTGTCGCGACGAACGAGTAAATAAAAATATTTTCGTTTAGAGTGCATTCATGTAGATTACACTGAGTACAACGATTTTGTAACATATTTTTGAGTCTATGCTTTTCATTAGATAATAAATACCTAATTAGAGTATTAGTCATATTTCTTAATTGCTCCATTGGAATTTTATTTTCCTTTTCCCTAATTTCTTTGATTATTTAATTTTTTGGCTTGGATTACACTTAAACAAATATATTTTAAAATATAAGATCGAATAGGCTCCGTCAAATTTGAAGATTGTTTTTTAACAAGGTGGAAAATGACCCGCGCGTTGCGCCGGGTGCTTCGATGTTTGTGCAACATGTGATGAGGTTATAACATAAGAGTAGGTACATTGCATACGTTATAGGAGTGCTAACATATGGTATTGATAAAAGCAACATATATGGCGGCGGGACACACAACATAAGTACATAACACATTCTTTGAACAGATTGAAAGAGTTTAGCTTTTTTCACAACTATCAGCCACATGTTACATAATCAGTTGTGAAGCAATAATGACATTATAATGACATTCTCGGGTAGACATGGTGTATCTGGACCTTGCAGTTGACACAGTCAGCAAATTATTTCTTTTGCAAGATATAGGAGTTACGGGGTGGTCGGTGGCAAAGGCTGTGAACAGAATGAGACCTATTAGTCTGCATTCTCAAACCATAGACTAGATTCAAATATAATTGCTGAATAAAAGTAAAACCGTCAGACAAAGAGTAATCACATGACTATGTGCGTGATGGTATGACCTCCTGAATGTTCTCCAGCCAGGAGATGTTGATGCTTGTTCATGTCATCATTGTTTCGAAAATTTATAATCTCAGGCCTAATAACGCATTTTTTAACATGCAAGACGAAATGTATTTCTGACGTATACAAAAGAAAATGAATGGAAATATGAATTACTAAAGAACGAATCAATGAGGTAGGGAGGGAGAACAAACCTGTTGAGTAGAGACTGAACAAACCGGTTTGGTCTTTACGTCTCTGTTTTATAAATACCTGCAGGTACTACCCGGTGACAACTAAATAATCAAACAATCCCAACACAAATGCATACCTGCCACAGGCTCGTTGAAGACCTTTGGTGCCCGTTAAGGATGTGAGTGTAATATAGACATTAGGCTTGTCCTGCTTAACCCATTTAACATCAGCTTCAGAATCACCATCAATACTTCTGCTGTTATTTCTTAGAACGTCATAACAGTTCCCCTCTGTTTTCTCTTTTATTGAGCAGAATAGGAAAAGGCCGCTGGTCACTTCTAGGAAAAAACACACAAACGTATGAAAGTATTAATACAAAGTAATCACATTCGAGTAATCACATTCGAATAAAAAAAAATGAAAACTTAAGAATCAAAAACACCTAATGACAGCTTCTGACTCAATCTCAAACTAATACTTGGTACAAAACAAACGATTACGACCAATTTCAGCTTATTGCTGTATTTTGTAAAAACTTAATTTCTTCAACTATACATATACACATAATACTCTAGCATACCGGAGCAAATATACAGAGAATATTTCTTCACAACCACATATGAAGCAATCCTAGTTCTGAAACATCTTTATCTACCATAAAGATACAAAAATATACTAATAAGCAACATATTTTGATACCCAATTGGCCTAATTTAATTCTTAGATACCCACAAAACAAAAACTTCACAATAACTAATTTTCATGATTTGCACCCTAAAACCTTACCTTCAAACAAAATAAATCAGACCCAGTTCATAATTTCCAAAAGTAACTCAAAATGAGTATACTGATCAATAATCTAAAAAATACTCTACCACTTCAAAATTGATATTGCAAGGCATATCATTGATCAACTAACAGTTAGTGATGCATAAAGAGGTTGTTGTATCTACCTCGTATTGCTAATCTTCTAACTGCTAAGCCCATAAAGAGTTCATCTGTAAATTTTGAAGATTATGTATACATGATTTGTATGTCTTATCTGCAAGCATCTCGAAGCTGAAAATTACTGCAAGAAACTACTGACGGGTTACTATCTTGGCTTCCATATACCATCAATTGTTATAAATAATCAAATAACTAAAATTGCTAAGAAAAACTCTTAAAATAACAGCTTATTAAGCAAATCCCAATGGCCATAAAATGAAAATCAACTAATCAAAACATAAATAAACCTAAATTCCATTCCAATTAATGAAAACATAAAAACCAAAACCATAAAGCCTACCTGATAATTTTGCAAATATGTTGAGAGGCCAAGACCGTTACATTGTTTGCACTCTCCACAGTATGTGAGCTGCTTCCTACTGATTTAACATCTGGTTGGAACTGATCCTTCTGTGCAACTAGTTCATCTACATCAGTATCGGGCTTGTCAGGTGTGAAGCCTGGAGGGAATGGAATGCTCGAATTAGTAGCAGCTGCATTGACATCCTTATTCTCCTTGTTTAGAATATCATAAATATTGAAGGGATCATACGAATTTTCTTTAGGAATAGATTGCTGGGCTGAATCAACAACCTCATTCAGATCGTCTGCTTGATCACCAAAAAATGTTTCAGAGACCGCTTCAATATCACTCTCTTCCTCTACATTCGTCTGATGGATAGGTTTCTCTAAACCCTCTTCCCCAATCTGAATAAACTCGCCCTCTTCATGGATATCATCTGCCTCGGTAACCTCAACAAAAGATGGCGACCACACAAACAATTCTTTAGCACGAACCACAAATGACTTCCCCTTAACGATAATCTTAAATTTCTCCAAAATATTGTCATCACGATTGGTTTTAATGCATAACCTTTTACGCGCGAAGCATTCATCCTTGCAGTCGCCAAGTTCCAAAACTTCACCCCACATGGAACCAATCTTATGAAACGTGTTACTAGACCATGCGTGCATAGGGACACCTTCAACATCGACCCAAATAATTCTATCCCGAGGAGAAAAATCTGGTTGGGGATTGGACAAACTCTTAAACCAAGACCCGACTCCCACATGGGCCAAGAACTTAGACTTAGAATTAGCAGATGGTAGTTCAAACATAACCCACAGTCCGCCTAGATAAACAACCTTCTGGATAGAAAAACCTTCTGCTGATAAAATAACACGAAGGTTATTAACCGAGGAAAATAGTTTAACCTCTCCCATAACATAATTTCTGAGGTCCGTGGTCACCATACATGAATCGTCTAAAACCATTGCTGGAGGGCTCAGCACGGGTGTTGGCAAGATACCTTTTACAGCCGAAACAAACGAGGGGGCAATCTTACCAGGTCTTGTTGGAGGGGGAGGTTGAGACTGCTGAAAAGGAGTACGTTCAAACCGAACGACATTTGCATGTAAGTGCATTCTACCAATCCATAAAGTGCATAAATTGCCGACAAGTCTTTCAACATTAGTAACCTTGATGAATCGAACAAAAGCAAAACGTTTACCAACCTTTGAACGACGGTTGGGAATGTACACATCCACCACCACACCATACGTTTGACATATATTCCAAAGATCAGCAGAGGTTGTATTATCCGGGAAGTTTGTCACAAAAATGGATTTGGAGATGGTGCGGGTGAGATCAGCATTCGAATGAACCTTGACTAAATCGTCCTCTTTAGTTCTGTAGCCACGATTCTTTCTCGTAACCTCAGTCCAATCGTCCTCTTTGGATCTGCGAGTCCCCATTAGGATCTTTGGATTGAAGGGAAATCCAGAAAAAACAATATAGATGCTGACGGCGCAAGGATTGGATAAAACGAAAAAGGGGATCTGAAAACTACCACAAACCCTTTGGATCTAATCGCTTCTTTCCGAAGAATCGTCGAGCCGAATAAAAACATGTAAGAAACAATCCATTATAATTAATATCATCAGATAATAATAATCAAAGGATCATACAATTACAGATCTTTATACAGCGAATGGATCTCGACAAAGAATTGAGGAACAATTAGATCATGAGGTTAATTGATGAAATCAAACAAAAATCCCCAATGCGAAAAAAAAAATATATTATTTGGATCTAGGCTTCTTTAATAAAGTGATGATATCTCTAAGAAGACGTATCATATTGATAATCTCATGCAATGGTACCTTTGTAGGTGACTAGGCGGATCATATTGATAACTTGATGAACGATGCATACACAAACGATGTAAAACTAAGACCAAATAACATCAACGTTTGAGAACAAAATGATACATATGATTTTGAAGTCCATCCTTAAGATTGCAAGTGTAACACCCCACCCTAAAAAGGGTCAAATGTCACACTTATGGCATCACAAACGCAAGCGGAAGACCTTATTTATAAAATGGTTCAACGAGTTCACCAAGAACTAAGGAAATAAATAGTCAAGTACATAATGACTTTCAAGCGAAAATAAATCCAACTCCAAAGTCTAAACGAAAGACAAATCCAACTTCAAAGTGTAAACAACTCTAAAAGAAATGGGAAAAACTATCATTAAGTCGGTCCACTAAGAGCTCCTATGTACTCTTCACTCATAACTCAGCTTCCCTTAATTACATGTCGCGCGCAGAGGAAATAAATGTGGCTGAGCTAAAGCTCAGTGGACAGACATAAACAAAACGGATAGATCAAATATACCTAAGTAAACGAAATGGAATCATCATAACTTGGGTAGCAAGATTTCATATATCATAAGAGCTGAACGACATAGATAACCAAACAAACATATAGAAATGCCCCCACGAGCTCAAAACAAATGTCTAAAGCATGCCACATGCTTAGACCCTACAATAAAATATATATCATATATCATATCAAATTGTACATGAGTGTTGGCACCACACTTCTCCATTAACCCAAAACTGAACTGAACAAAGTATCTAGAATGCATCCATACGCCCCCTACAATAAAATCAAATCAAATCATATATGGCCAAGTGCATAATAGAGCACATAAAACAGATGGGGATGCCGTGACTGATCACACCGCCAAAGATAGTGTCACGCCATTGGTGCCTCAATGACACGACCATGGTACCTTCATGGCTGGTTAATAGCTCGGGCATTGGAACAAAACAAACGGTTCATATGGCATATCGAAACGAAGCTTATTATGTCCAAAGAAGGCCATGTCTAATTAAAACGTATAAATTCATATCATGGCAATGTGAAACGAAGCATGTCTCAACGAGTTCAAAGGTTTAATCAAATTATCAAATAGGTAGCAAACGAATTACAAATCAAAGAATAGGGAAACATATATAAGGATCTCAAATGTGCAAATAGATACGGATCGAATGTCATAAGAATCCGTGAAAGAAAGGATAGAATATTTGTACGAGTAATTAAACAACGAGACAACCGGTAGATCATAACAATAGTGGACAGAAGCAAGTATCAAGAATATCCATACCTTAGCTAAATCTTAACGCTTAACAACGTCCAAACTTATAAACCAGTCCAATGATCTACATAAATTTAATAGAGATCAACCATTTATTGTTTAAACCTAAACATAAATTTAATGAATGATAAGGTTAACATGTGGTATCAAGAGCCTTGGGGCGTTTAGTGTTTGTGGTGTTTGTTTTTTGCTTTAAACCGAACTCTAACAAAACACGAACAACTTCAAAATACTCTTGAAAAAGCAAGGAACAGTTCTTGACATCTCCAGTTGATGCATTGTGTTTAGAGTCAACACTTATGATCTTAATAAGCTAAATATAAGAAAATGTGAGAGAGTAAATTTGTTTCTTGTGCTTATCTTTTCTATATTCAAAATTGATATAAATGAGGTGATATGAGTCATGTTACATTTCTATACTATTCCCTCTTAAGTATAATAATAATAATCTAGTTACACTCTATCTTTACATCATAAAATGGTATTCATCTTAAACTCAAATAATTTCCTCCTATGTATGTCTAGGATAGTCTTGGTTCTCAGTGTTCTTCTTCGAAGCTCTAAAAAGACTATCTGGAATTATATTTGTAAGTTGGGGGCAAGACGCCTTTTTTTATGGCTACGAACATTCTTCCCTCATGTTAGGCCTATCAACTCGGCTTTTAAGTTGAACTCAAAATCAGCATTCTTAAAAGTAATTCGTATCTTGATCTTCATCTAGAACCTTGTAAACCTTTTCGAATGTATGTCTAAAATTTGTATATGTTTCGTTTCGTCTTGTCTTTGGGACAACGGCAAACGGGGTCGTATGTATGATGCATGTAGTGCGAATTTCAATCAGCGCCTGGATTGATAAAACACGATTGTAGGCCGCAAAAACTTGTTAAATGCTTGATGAACTTTTTTCTTGATTTTTGTTAAGTATGTGAGGTTGTACATTAAAAGATGCTGCCATTGCGGCGTTAGCGGTGACCGCTGCGTAGCCTATTAGTGCACCTTAATCAATGGGTTTCAAGGTAAATATTTGGCCGGTTGTGTGCGGTAATAAAGTTTGAGGGGTCTCCCGCGGGACATAATTTAGGGGAGGTTTGAAAATGGAGTTACAGTAGGGGTGGTGGTGAGGGTGCGGTGGGGGGGGGGGGGGGGGGGGTTTGCACCGGCGACTGGGGCGTGGGAAGGGGGTTGGGGGGGGTAAGGGGGGTTCCTGCCACCACCCCCCACCCCCCACCCCCCCCCCCCCCCCCCATGCACCCCGACCACACCCCCCTCCCGCGGTTCGCGTGTTAAACGGCGCGCGCAGGCTCGTCCACGCCTTGTCCAGACCTTTTTTTTGGGAGGTCCCCCCCCTTTTTTTGTTTGCTTTATATGCCCCCACCCCGCTCCTCTCCCTTCGGCTTGGGGGGCGGCGTTTAGGGGGGGTTTTTTTTCGTGTTACTCACGTGCTGCTGTGCGGTCCTCCCCCTCCCTCCCGTGAGCAAGCTAAGTCCTTGGTTGTTGTAGTTGGTTATTTGATCCGCACTCCCCATCCCCTAGGCCCGTGTGTTCCCCACTTGCGGACGGTCGGTGCGTTCCCCCCTCTTCGTATCCCCCCCTCCCCCCCCCCCCCCCCACCCCCTCCCTCCCGTTATTTCGTAGGGGTTTTTTAGGATGGGGTGGTCCATCTTTCCGGGGTGGCTCTCCGGGGGGTTCCTCTTCCGGGTCGGTCCGCGGTGGTTGTCGCTCCCCCCTACCTCTGCCTCCCCCCCTGGGGGTTCCCTCTCGGTGGGTGCGCGGGTTGTTGGTCAGGAAGAGGTCGGTCCCCCCCCACTAGCGCGCTTCCTTCCCCTCCCCCAGCCCCCCCCCGGGGGGCCCCGCGCGCCCCCGCGCTTGGGTCGGGTCGGCTGCCCCCCCCTCGCCCCCGCCCCCCTCCCCCACCCCCACCCCCGTATTTTTATTTTTGGTGGGTTTGTCCACCTCGTGTATTTTAAGATTGTTCCACCAGCGGTATACCGCGGGGGGGTACGGGGTTTTGTCCCCCTTTTTTACCCCCCCCCTCATCCTCCCCTGGGGGAGGGGGTTTTCTCCATTTCAGTGCACCCTATTCCATCGCGCCCCCGCTGGGGGCTATGGATCCACCCCCCTCACTCGCTACCCCCCGCCCAGGGGCTCCTCGGGCTCCCCAGTTCTACCCCCATGGTTCCCAATCCCGGTCCCCGGACCTCACCCTCCGTATTTTTTTTTATCCACCGTTCGGCGCGTGTCTACCACGGCACTAATTTTTTTTTTTTTTTTATTTTTTTTTTTTCTTTGTTCCATCTCCCTCCCCCCCGTTGTACGCCCCCTTCCTCCTGGTCACCGGCCGCCGCCGTGGGGATTGCGTCCCCCCCCAAATATCCCACAACCCCCCGGACGTCTCGCCCGGGCACGGGCGGGGGCAGGCGTCCGGGGTAGTGTTGTCTAATGGGGGGGGTCGTGGTGTCTGGTGACGCGGGTTTGGGTTGTGACTTCTTTTATAGGTGTGTTATTGGGTTTTGTAGTTTTTGGGGTTTTGTGTTTTTCCTTCGATCTCTTGTGCTCCTTGGGTTTGTCCCGGGGGCCGGCTCTCGGTACTTCGGGGCTTAGTTTTTTAACCTCCGTGTTTTCACTCAGGGGGGGATGTGGGGTTGGCGCCCCCCCTTCCCCCCCCCCCTCCTTTCTTTTGGCGCGTGGGTGTTCTCTGTCGCCTCCCGGTTGCGTCACCCCCATATCCCCTCTTGGTAGGAGAACCCCACACATCCCCGGTACCCTTGTCCCGCCCCCGCCCCTCCCGGCACTCGCTATCCGCAGTGGGTTTTGGGGTCCCGGGTTCAGCTCCCACCATGTCTCTGGGTGTGTCCCCCTCCCCTTGTCCCCCTCCCCCCCCTTCCGCCCCTCATCGGTGGTGTCCGGGTGGTTCCCGCCCTGGCCCCCGTGTGGGCTCACACTCTCGGCCCCGCTCCCCTCTTAGGGGGGGGGGGTTGGCGCTTCCTCCTGGTATTAACACCCCCTCCAGGGTATGTCGGGGTGTTTGTGGGGGGTAATTGGTTGCGTGTGGACGGAGGCGCCGCTCACTTTTTATTGGCTTCATTCCCCCCTGTCCCTTTTTTTTCCCCCTAGGGTTCCGTGGGGGAGGGGGGGGGGCGTCCGGTTTCGCTTTTCTTCCCGTGTCTTTTTTCTGGTACCTAACCGCCCTCCCCCCCCGGTTTCGGGCTGTACCTCACCCCCCTGGTCATGGTCACCGTCTATCTCTTCCAGAGGGTTTCTTGTCGTGGAGGGTTGGGAGGCGCACGCCTCTACAGGGCGTCTATTCGCAGATATGGTTGGGTGTTTTTGGTTTGTTGGGGCGGCGGGGGGGGTTCTCATGGCTCGGGTCTTATCTGGTTCTCTTGGTCTCCATCCGTTTGCCGATCTCTTTCGGTTGGGGGGGGTCCCCCCTTGAGTTTTTTCCCCCCACCCAATCTACCCCCCTGCCTCCCCCCCGGCGTTTGCTATACTACGTGTGTGGTAGTATGGTTCCCCCCACCGTGAGGGGGGTACCCCCCCCCTTGGGGTGAAGCTCCGTCGGGTTCCCGTTTTTAGCCAGCTCCTGGGGTTGGGGATGCGTCGTCTATGGGTGTGCGCGGGCCGCCTGCGTTTTCGCGAGTTGTGTTTTCCCATTTGGTTAGAGTAGGGGGGTCGGGAGCGCGTCCCTTATTTCTGGGGTACATTACCCCCCCCCCCCCCCCCCGGGTGTCTCCTATCGGGATGTCCCCCCCCCCCATAACCCTCATAGTCATCGGGGGTTCGTTTTGTCCTACTTCTCTCGGGCTCACTGGGCTTATATTTTATAAATTTGGTTTGTGGGGGGGGTGTTCCATTTAGTTATTCCCCCACCCCGGGTTCCCCCTCCCCCTTTACCCCTGCGCGCTCCTACCGGGGTGGATGGGGGTCCCCCCCTTAAAACTCCTCCCCCCCACCCCATCTACCCCGTCCTATACGCCACCCCCCTCGTCCCCCTCCCACCCCGCCCCCGCCATCCGGTGATTTAGATCATGAGGTTAATTGATGAAATCAAACAAAAATCCCCAATGCGAAAAAAAATATATTATTTGGATCTGAAGAATTTATTTGAATCTGAAGAGTTAATCGATATAATCGATACAAGGATCAATTAAATCGTTTGATTATGGTTAATCAATTAGATCATGAGGTTAATCGATATAATCGATCATAAATCTAAGTTCGTTGTTACCATGCCCAAAAAGAATTGCACCGCATAATAATGTGTCATGTCAATCGGATAACCATATACATTGTATAAGACAATTTGTAAATTTGTTAGTTCCGTAAAATCTCTTTAGTTGCACTCGTTTGTTTTTAACATTTTACAATGTGCGCTTTGTTTTAACACTTTATAATATATACAAGGGAACTAATATTTACGTATAACATTACCAGCTGTGCTTTTGGGACACACTTAAAAAATGTTTAGTTCCACAATGACATGATATGAGTTCGTGTAACTATAAGTAAATATCAATGGAAAGTCAATACAATATCAAATTATTAAATTCCTTACGAATTCTAACAAAACCTGAACAACTAAATCTCTTGAAAAAGCAAAGAAAGTTTTGACTAAGTTGATGCATAGTTTTAGAGCTCAACACTATATGATCTTAATAAGCTAAAGATAAGCAAAATGTGAGAGAAAATTTGATATGTGCTTAATCTTTTCTCATTCAAAATTGATATAAATGAGGTGATATGAGTCATGTTACATTTCTATACTATTCCCTCTTAAGTATAATAATAATAATCTAGTTACACTCTATCTTTACATCATAAAATGGTATTCATCTTAAACTCAAATAATTTCCTCCTATGTAATGATAGGCTAGATTTGGATCTTCAGTGTCTTTGAAGCTCTAAAAAGACGAGAATTCTATATGTAAGTTGGGGACGACGCTGTAGAACATTCTTCTCATGAACGTATCAACTCGGCTTTTAAGTTGAACTCAAAATCAGCATTCTTAAAAGTAATTCGTATCTTGATCTTCACTAGCAACTAGAAACCTTGAATGTATGTCTAAATTTGTGTCTTTATCGTCTTGTCTTTGAAAGCACTTTGATTATCTTTGATGATGAATGTTGATTTCAAACCTTATGATGATAACCGATTGAATTTAACTTGTTAAATGCTTGATCATTTGACCTTTTTACTTGATTTTTTTTAATATGTGATGTTTTACAATAAAAGCAAGTTCTATACGGCGTAGCGTTTCGTGTAAGCTATTAGAGCAAAACCATGGTTTCAGTAAATATTTGTTGTTGAGTGAGTAAAAAGAATAGGGGTCACCCGGTACCAAAAACTTTGATTTTTGAAAATTGCGAACCATTCGGTTTGGTTTTTCGTTTCGGTTTTTTTGTTAAATCCGTTCAGTTTCTATTTCTTTTGAATTTTTTTACCTTTGGGGTTACCAATAATTAAACTAGTCAGTATCAAACATCATAACTCTTAACCTATTTCGTCACTCTTTCGTTTGGATTTCAATCAAACATAACAACTAACAACTTTCCCATCAAAGATAGAAATTATGTTCCATATTCAAATGAGATTAATATTAGCATGAATCTAACAATCCAAAATAATAAAAATAAAAATTCATATAGAAATATGAAATGCAAGCCTCAACATTTTAAACAATTTTTGCAAAAGTTCAATAAATATACCAATTATTTCATTGAAATAATTAAGTAAATAGAATTATTTTAAACTTTATGAAAATATATAAACGTGGGATGGTTTTTTCATTTCGATTTTTCATATACAACTAAAAACCGCCACAAACATTCGGTTTTTCTAAAACTCAAAACCGCCTCCATCGTTTTTTCAATTGGTTTGTTTTTTGTGCTGTTTTTCTATTTTGGTTCGGTTATTTTTTTCACACCCCTGCGTAATATGCATCTCCTGGCAAGATTAGGGTGGCACTTAATGACAAAGAAGATGAGTTTCAAGGATGTTGTATAAGCAAGGTACGTTTAGGCAACGAAAGTGTAAAAGTGCGGCTTCTGTTGTTAGCTTAGGGTTCTGGTATTGCTTTTATTAAAACTGCTCGAGTGACATAGAAGATGAGCATGTAACAAGTTGCCATAGTTTTTAATTACGGTTAAAATGGGAATCCTGCTTGAAAATAAAATTGCAAAAGTCTAGTGTCGTTTTCTCAAACATAATTTCCGTTAGACTTTTAATTGAGTTACATTTGGCTATTTCAAAGAGATAGCAATGCTAAAAAAACTCCAGCAGTTTATATGAAAGAAAGATGCGAGTATGTGACATCGTCAAAAACCAAAATCCAAAAAAAAGATATATCAAGTAAAACGAAAGTAACCAAATGTTAATCATTCCATAAGACAAAAATGTGTTGGTCAACAATTTTTTTTTATTTTGTTAAAATAAAAGGAATATGCTTGTTGGTGAAGATGTTAACACAACTAATCACAGGAGATGAGGTCGTGGGTGGTTGGGTTAATTAAATGAGGAAGTTGAAGTTGGTGGTATATTAAATGTGTAACCTCTTTCTGAATTCATAGTGTATATTCAATATTGTTTATTGGCAGTGTTCATTCAATGTGAAAGGTAAGTAAAAAAACAAATAATAAATGACAACGCATCAAAGGGCGCACTTTGGTAAAAGGAAGAAATAAATGACAGTCCTAAAACGCGCTGGTTATCAATGTGTCCGGAGGTTGTTGGGTTTATATTAAGGGAAAATGGTCTAAAAAGCATCGAAGTTGTCACGTTTTTCTTTTGTATGCTATCAACTTTTAATTTTTCTATAGAATTCAAACACTTTGCTAATCTTCCTATTGTAGCACTGATTAACAAAAAATCTGATGTGGCATGATTTTAATACGATTATCCCGTTTTATTTTTTTTCCAATGTTATATTTAGCCCCTATACTTTATATTTTAACATTTTCCACCCCTTTAACTCAATCTCTTCTTCATTTTCCATTCAATCTCTTCCAACACCATCACACCATTGTACCTCCTCCTCCCAACCACCACCTTCTCCACTCTCCGCCATCAGTGGACCCCACTTCCCTCTCCACCCTCTTTCACCACCACCATCACCATCTCGTAAGTTGTAACTCAGATCTAAAATCAAAATCCCTACAAAAAAATCACCCACATCACAAAACCCTAATCACAACAAACTCAGATTCACTACCCTCATCACAAAACCCACATCACAAACCCGTAAATCCACCATAAGGTTGTGCGTTTGCAGCTGGTATATTAGCCTTATTAATAGGCACATTTGTTGAAAACCCAGCGGCATCTTGTCTTGTATTACAATCTCCACCAGCTGGTACATTACCCATCTGTTCATTCACATCAGCGGCATCACCAAGACCAACATCCTTGGATTTTTGAGTACCTGCATCGTACACATCATCTACAATACCATTCTTACCCGACCCATATGTTCATTCACATCAGCAGCATCACCAAGACCAACATCCTTGGATTTTTGAGTACCTGCATCGTACACATCATCTACAATACCATTCTTACCCGAATTCCTTCCCGTATACCCATCACAATTTTGCATACAAGAATCATACAATGACCCATCCATTGGTTGCGTTCCAATACCAGCAGACCCATGAACAGGCTCCTTTACCAGTTTTGAACCATCAACCTGATCATTAGCAGCATCATTAAGAGGAACAACAACCTCTTGTGTTACATCAACCCGGATATTACGCATAGCCTTCCCAGCAGCATCCTTGAACTAATGCATTCCTCAAACTTCGACCCCGTAGGCTGATTAATATTATCAACAAGTTTAGACCTCATAGCAACTCCATCCTCAGCCCTAGATACATTATTATCAGACCACGACCTGTTCAAACCCTGTAATGGTCTCTTACCACCAGTTTTGACACCATCAACACCTTTAAGATCAGAACCCAAATCATTTTCTTCCATATGTGGTGCTCTATCTGTTCGGACATAATGATAGTGATGTAGCTGGGTTTGGTTTGTGGAGAAAGTTAAAAAAGGAATTGGGGATGATGAAGATGAAAGGGGGATATTTAAGTATGGGGTAAAGGGTGAAATTTAAAGGGTTTATAAAGTACAAGGGGTAAATATGATATTGACAAAAAGTATAACTGATTAAATTTTCTTAATCTAGTGCCACGTCAAATTTAGTGCTACAATAGGAAGATTAACAAAGTGTTTGAATTCTATAGAAAAATTAAAAGTTGGTAGCATACAAAAGGAAAACGTGACAACTTTGATGCTTTTTTAAACCATTTGCCCTTATTTTTATAAAAGGAAGAAATATGATTCATATTAGTAAATAGAGCTTATTTACATTCTAGATAGGTAATTTGTTTCTAAATATTTGTTGTTGAGTGTAGTAAAAAATTACGGGTGTGTATGGGGTTGGTCAAAACCAAACTGGGTATAAAAACTTTGATTTTGAAAATTGCAAACCGTTCGTTTTGGTTTTTCGGTTTCGGTTTTCTGGTTTTTTCGTTTAATCCGTTCAGTTTCTATTTCTTTTTCCTTTTTTTACCTTTGGGTTTACCAATAAATAAACTAGTCGATATCAAACATCATAACTCTTAACTTATTTCGTCACACTTTCGTCTTCATTTCAATCAAACATAAAAACTAACAACTTTCTCATTAAAGATAGAAATTATGTTCCATATTCATAGAGATGAATTTAACAATCCAAAATTATGAAATAAAACTAAAAAAAATCAAAGAAATAGAGAGAAGTGCAAAAATCATCCTTGTGGTTTGTCAAAAAACCGTATTACATCCCTCGTTAAATAAATGTTCGTAACACATCCCTCCGTCAATGTTTTGGGACACGATACATCCTTTGGACTAACGGTGCAAATTTTTTGCTCGTTAATTATTAACGAGGGTCTAATTTTTAACGGTGCAACTATATAGGAGGGTATTCTTGTCTTTTTGCTGCCACATGGATGATTTTTGCACTTCTCTTTTAAAAAAAATTTTGTTTTTTTTAATTTAAAAAAAAACCTTTTTACATTATTATTCGAAAAAAAATTAATTTTTTTTACAAAATCTTAAAAAAAAATTCGCACTTTAGAAAAATCTTAATTTTTTGAAAATAATTTAAATTTTTTTGTACAAAGTACGAATTTTTTTTTTAAAAATTAAGATTTTTACGAAATTTTACGAACCAATCTTAATTTTACGAAAAAATTTTAAAACAAAAATTAAAAAAAAATCGTAAAAAATTAAGATTTTTAAAATCTTAATTTTTTGAAAATAATTAAAAAAAATTTCGTACTATTTTATACTACTTTGTACAAAAAAATTTAAATTATTTTCAAAAATTTAAGATTTTTCTAAAGTGCGAGTTTTATTTTTTTGAAGATTTTTGTAAAAAAAAATTATTTTTTTTTCGAATAATAATGTAAAAAGGTTTTTTTTTTTTAAATAAAAAAAACAATTTTTTTTAAGGGAGAAGTGCAAAAATAATCCATGTGGCAGCAAAAAGACAAGAATACCCTCCTATATAGTTGCACTGTTAAAAATTAAACCTTCGTTAATAATTAACGAGCAAAAAATTTGCACCGTTAGTCCAAGGGATGTATCGTGTCCCAAAACATTGACGGAGGGATGTATTTCGAACAATTATTTAACGAGAGACGTGAGACGGTTTTTTGACAAACCACAGGGATGATTTTTGCACTTCTCTCAAGTGATCTATTATTATTGGAGAGTAAAAAGATGTATAACATTATACCTTAGGGTTTTTCGATTTTTTCTAAAAATACTAAAAAGGTATAATCTAACCGGGTTTTCTAACCGTAACCGGTTACTAATCGGTCCCAACCATTTAGTACCGGTTAGAGTTTTTCGGGTTCAAAAGTCCAATCAGTTACTAACCAGTTTTTGGTACTAACCGGGTTGACCGGGTTTGACCAAAAACCGGTTTGTACACGGCTATCTATAACCATTAACCAATATGATGCCATTAAATTCATTTGCGTGATTATATATGTTTGAAGAATGCTATTGCCTCATTATAATATGAATCGGTGGTAAACCGGAAGATACACGATCATTCAGGGTGATTAAGTGATAAAAGAGTAGTTATTATCAATAATGAATGCGTAAAGTTTCTAACTCGAATTTTGTCATTCGGTAACAATCATGCAGAAGCCACACCAACTTCTCTGTTGAATTAATTATTTTATTCGATTTGAGTCTGTACTATAATATAATAAGCTCAAACCATGTTAATTAGTCGGATAAGAAAATCAAAAACTAGAATCAATTACACAATAATTAATAAACATACGACGACATATCAAATTTGTAAGTAAGCACAACAAAATGACCCAGTGATAAGGTCCTTAGCTTTTAAACAAAAGGTCAAAGGTTGGTGGTCAAAGAAAGGTCGGAAAAGGTTTCAAGATTAACCCGGTGATGCCACATACATTAGAGTAAAAAGATCACGCCCTCTTCTAATAACATTAACAAAAAAACCACATCCGTATACCCGTTTATATAAAACTCTTTGATGACAAAAATAGGTCCTTGGAAGGCACAAGTGTGATTATCACTCATCGGGTCTTTATAAGAATGAATGGATCATATTTATTAATCATCCACACACGTATATACATAAGAGAAGAGTAATGCTATTTAGACCTACAACACATGCTTAAATACATGCCTAATGCATAAATTACTTGTACAATTGTATTATTCATTTTCTCTCTCCAAATTCGCACCAATCATTTTTTAAAATCAACCAATTAAATCATTAGGTACATTTATAGACATGATTAGTAGGCACAACAATCATTTTTTCATAAGAGAATGTTAAATCATCTCTCAAGTTCGACAACTCTAATTAGTTGTGTAATATGTCCCATGTTGTAGTTATTGTGTCCGACACCTTTTATTACTAAAAACGCTACTTTATGATGATGTATCACTTTCAGAATTGTTCTGTTTGTGAATTACGTTTAATGCAGATTTTGACAAGCGTTGATTAACATCATTTTATGTAAGATGTGTATGTTTCAACTTGATTTTAACATTTTCGCGACTTCTCATGTTTATTAACAAGTCGTTCATGTTATAGGGATAAATTATGGTCTTATGGGTGTCATGTCAAAGGCCAAAATAACACCTCACATATCGTGGTGCTCTTAAATATGTATTACATTCGTTTTAAAATTATTATACATCAATAAAAAAACATACAGTTCAATAAAAACATCATCACCAACGGGCCTCTGATCAAATGGTATGAAGGTTTTACCCTCCTAGGCAAGGTCTCAAGTTCGAGTCTTGTTTAGGGCGATAGGGATTTCCTCCCGCGTGCGTAAAGGAATAGTGCCATTGCCTTCTGGGCTGGACCCAACCTGGTTGTGTGGGCTCGCTACGCCTTCTGGGCTAAAGACCATGTAGCCACAATTGCCGTTCAAAAAAAAAAACATCATCATTTCATCTTTTTTTTTCTTACATTTTGCAGAATGACTATTTTACCTATGACCAATTATTTTATAACCTGGAATTTATAATAATAATCTCAAGTGAGAGTTATAGGGTAAACTTAATTTAAATCTCTTATTTATTTTTAAAAGTGACAAATTAACTTAAGACTATTTGAAATAAATTATACTAAAACTTATTTTAAAACGAAAACAACATCTAAAAGCATCAAATTAAGTCTTAAAAACATTATATAAACTAACAATTACCGGGATACTGCCTTTCAAAAAAAACAATTACCGGGATACTCGGCCCGCAACCCGTCGAGTTACCTGACCTGGAATCCACCCGCTCGACCCGGAAAACACCCTCACACAACCCGCCCATTTACCCGTCCCGAAACCACCTTCTCGACCCGAAAACCACCCGCAACTCGTCGGTATTTACGAAATAGTCTCTCGCACTATGTGTCAAATTAAAAAACTACCCTCACTTTAAAAAAAATTACAAAATACCTTCCCCACTAACGGTTGTTAAGTAATGACGTTAATTTAAATTATTTTATAACAATTTACGAAAATAGTCCTTGGGGTCGGTCGTTACTTAAGACCGTTAGTAACGACCGTTAACTTAGTTTTTTGTTTTTTTTAGCAATTTACAAAAATAGCCCTTGGGGTGATCGGTCCGTAGCAGCATTAGTCTCTCGTGAAGCGCGGGTTACATCCTCGTTGCATACAACTATAAACCATCGATATATCTAATAATCCACATGGGTCATCTGTAGGATGGCAAAAGCACTCAAAACCGATGGGGAAAACCGAAACCCGAACAGGTTGGGTCGGCTTCGGGGGCGGGTTGGCGGGTTTAGATTAGACATGCAAATCCAAACCGGTTTTTTAAAAAACCGGTCGAAAAAACCGAAACCGGTTTTTTTTTAAACCGGTTTTTTTTAACCGGTTCGGTTAAATATAACCGAACCGGTTAGACCGGTTTTCGGGTTTTTACTCATACCGGTTTTTTACCGGTTTTAAAACCGGTTTTATTTATATTTTTTTTTAATTTTTTTTTTATAACCGTTAATAGTTTTTAAAAAAAACCCGGTTTTAACCGGTTTTAACTACTTGAGTACTTGAGTACACTAATATGTTTTTAAAAAAACACTAATAGTTTTTAAAAAAACACTACTTGAGTACACTAATATAACCGAACACTAATAGTTTAAAAAAAAAAATTCTTTTTTGACTACTTGAGTACACTAATATGTTTTCGGGTGATGGCCATGTCGAAGCTCGAAATGTATTAGTATTTATATATTTTTAGTTGTATAATTGTATTGTTTAAATAAAAGTTATGGTTGTATTTTTTTTAGTATGTTTCCGGTGCAAATAAAAAGTTATGATTGTATTTGTTTAGTATGTTTCCGGTGTATTGTTTAATTAAATGTTTGATAATTAACAAGTTTATTAAATAAATGTTCGAAGTTTTAAATTCCGAAAAAAACCGAACCGGTATAAAGACCGATTCCGAACATTTATAACCTAAAAAACCGAACCGGTAAAAAACCGATTCCGAAAATTTATAACCGAAAAAAAACGATTCCGAACATTTATAACCGAAAAAAACCGATTTCGGAAAAACCGAAAAAACCGAAACCGGTTATTAGAAAAACCGGTTTTTTTAAAACCGGTTTTCTAATAACCGAAAACCGGTTTTAACCGATTTTTTTGCACCCCTAGTTTAGATGCGTGTTTAGGTATTGATAATTTTTTTTGTCGGGCACGGGTTCGGTGACGGGTTCTAGTAATACCCGCCCCGATTACCCGCACCGCACCCAACCCGTTTACCCGAATTTGTACCCGCTTTATTGATATTATGATTAATTAGAGTACATATATATTATATATAATTTCTTCTATTATATTTTTTATATAAGTATCTTTATTATCCAATACATTTGTATGTTGTACGTGAATTATTCAAAAGCGTTAACTTGTTTGATACAATATTTGTTTTCTAACTTTTTAAATTTTCTGAATATATTAGGGTGTTTTGCTTTATTTTGCCGGTGGGTTTTAGTGTGACTTAATATTGATAATCGCAATTTTGTCCATAGAATATTCAACTGGGGATACCAGATACTTGCGGGAAAACCCAAAAAACCGATGGATAATATTAATTGGGTACCCAGTGGGTAATGGGGCGGGTATGGATGTGGATATATTAAACAGGTGCGGGTACGGGTATACTAAAACCCGCCCCGAACCCGACCGGTTGCCATCCCTAGTCTTCTGTGGTCATCCTAGGTATGTTTACATTACTCTCATCTTCATGTTCAAATTGCTCAACGACATGAGCTATGTTAATACAAATAATGTCCAAAAAAGTTATTTATATTTTTTGACCTCTCAATGTTTTGACAATAACAAAATGTGAAAACGTTTACGATAAAATTAAACGTTTATAAATTAATAATCATAAAATTCTATTTCTATGATTAATCATTTAAGGTTTGGATAAACAAATCATTAAACATGATTAGTGATCAAGAAAATAATTTTTTCTTAAATCTTATACTTCCACAAAAATGTTTTTATAAAAATATAAAAAAATTATTTATTAATTAAAAGAAATGTTTTATTAAAAACATAAAATTTGAATTTCAAATTTCCCTTCAAAATGGAAGGTTCCATAACAGATACAACCTTCACCACAAAAGGACAAAAAAGGGAGCGAAGTCTAGTGGCGGCCCCCTTATATATAAGGGACCGCCGGGACCGCCACCAGCAACGGCTACTTTTTTGTCCCCTATAAATACTGGGCCACCCATTTCAAAATCAAACTTCCTCTTGCCAAAAATTCTATCCGATCTGGTTTTCTCTCTTCTTCCTTTCTTTCTAAAACACATATCTTGATCACTAACATACTTTGATTTTGTTTCAAGTGATTAATTCTTTCTTCCTCATTTCTTCACCTTCTAATCAAGTGCAAGAGAAGAACAATCGTATTCTTCTACATACGAATTGTTATCAAGTGATCTTTCTCTCTTCTCTTCTTCAAGATCACAAACATTCATTAGATTTATTTTGTGTTGTTGTATTAATTGGATCAAGTGTAGATCCAAGTGTGTAGATTGTATATTGGTGTGATTTGGATTGTGTGTCAATCCAAGAGTGTAGATCTTGTGAGTGTTTGAAGACTTAGTGAAGTCTTAGATTGGTTCTAGCTAAGATTAGGACTCGACATCTAGCTTAGTGTCGGAAAAGAAAGTAAGCGACGTGTAAACGGTTTTCTCCGCCTAAAGGGAGCTTGTTGACATAGTGAAATCTCGAGTGGAGTGCTCGGGGAGTGGAGTAGGAACGAAGAGGTGCTTCGTTGCCGAACCACTATAAATCTCGGTGTCTTGGTTTGATCGTTTCTTTCTTTATCTCTTTACTTATTACTTGCATTATTAGATAGTTTAGTTGTGATTCATATTGTTGGTTGATTGACATACATCTCGAATCAAACTATTTCATAAGCAAACTTTTAAAACGCTAATTAACCGGTAAAACTATTCAACCCCCCCTTCTAGTTTCTACAATTGGTATCAGGAGCAAGGTCACTCAAGATTTTTAAAATATATTGTATTTTAAAGCTTGGATCGATCTATGGATTCCGACAAATATCTAGAAGGGCAATCTATGCAAAGACCACCACTTTTTGAAAGCGATAGTTTTATTTATTGGAAAAATAGATTCGAGACATATGTTAAATCAAAAGATCTAGATCTTTGGCATGTTATTACCAATGGTGATTTTCAACCTATTATTC
Organism: Tanacetum coccineum; assembly: GCA_026074375.1. Taxonomy (NCBI): domain Eukaryota; kingdom Viridiplantae; phylum Streptophyta; class Magnoliopsida; order Asterales; family Asteraceae; genus Tanacetum; species Tanacetum coccineum. Next base: position 1,407 of record BQNB010054856.1, on the reverse strand, counting down.
AAAATCCAGAAACCAAACTTATAGGATCGATATACCTTAGTATAATAAGCCTTTAGCTTGTAAAGGATGTTACTTCCTTGAATAAATCCAAGTCAATAACAATGAAACACTGATGTAATACTATCAACTATGCGGAAACTAGTTAACAGTACCAAGAAGAACACACAATGATTTAACAAATGATTTGTATTATCACACCTTGAATCTGCTTAAGTTTGCAGATCCCTAATACAATACTTATCTCTAATACTTCTAACTAATGCTTTTTCTTGTGTCGTTCTAATGCCTTCCTAGAGATCCTTTTATAAACGTAAGGATAACTCTAGTAGGTGTACAGTTCTTGTATGACACAAATACTAATTAATACTAATCACTAATGTAACTGTTATATGATAAATACAACTATTACTTGATAATTACTAATGTGATAAATACAACTATTACTTGATAATCACTAATGTAACCGTTTAACTAATAATCCTTTAAAGTTCCTTTAATAACGGCAGTACTTTGACTTTCTCATACTAAGCAAGCAGTACTTTGACCTTCAACTTAGCAGTACTTTGACCTTCTAACTTGTATTTCCTAACAATCCTCCCCTAACTTGAATTCTACTTTTGCTTTCAGATCAAATAAATAGTCTTTAATCTTCTAGATATAATCCTCTAAGCAGTATCTTGTATACAATCTGTTTGAGTATCTTGAAATAAAACCTCTTGTTTTGAACATAAACACTTTCAAAAATTCTTTGTCTTTGCATCAAACAGATTGTTCTTCAATCAGCTGCAGGTCTTCTCAGCAACATAAATGGTTTTTATGAGCCTTTACCAAGTAGCCATTCACTCTTGGGCTAGTCAGTTCTTTGGTACCTAGAAAAGGTAATAATCCATGGTGAACTGAAAACCACTTCAACACTCAGAACATGAATCATAGTGTGTTGAATACTATATGACTTTTGGTAAGTCATTACAACCATGAACGGATTTGATAAGTCTTTACCTGTAGCCGTTTGCTCAGGACTAGCCAACTCTCAGTAATAAAACATTGGTGAGTTGAGAACCATATAGTTTTGAGCAAACTATTAAAGCTATAAACGGATTTGAAGATCACACCAGAGCCGTACCCTCATGGTGAATCAAACTCTTTCTTGTCTGTTAGACATGGTGAGTTGAATACCATTTGTCATGTAGTGCAAGCACTAACATCAGGTGTTACTCTCAAAACTTTGAAAAATATTGTGCTTTAAAAAGTTTTTGCACACTCAAAACTTCAAAATATTTCAAAAACAACTTTTTAACTAGCAGTACTTTCAAAACTTTTTAACTAGCAGTACTTTCAAAATAAGGTACTGCTTGTTCACAGTTAAGTCTTTTTATCAAAACAAGATATGTTACTTTCAAAGAAAAT
>BQNB010054855.1:0-39365 GCA_026074375.1 Tanacetum coccineum | reverse complement strand
TTTGTTATTTTTTCCCTATAAATAGTGGACTGTTCTCATAAATTTTTCTACCTCTTTGCACACAGTTTTTCTCAGATCTAAACCCTTCTTCCAAACCTTTTTCTTTGATCACTTAACTTGTTATAAGTTTGTTTAAATGTGATCCAATCATCTATTCCTTCAAGTGCAAGAGAAGAACTCTCGTTATCATCAAGATACGAAGTTATGTAGTTTAGTTAGTGCATTCGTGACATGTATTACATTCACAATGTATAGATCGAGTCCATGTATTCTAAACTTGTGTAATAGTTAGATCGTGGTGATCATAGAGAGTGTAGATAGATCATGGTAATCGTATAAAAAATAGATAGATCAGGGTGATCGTGTTAGTCTTTAGGTGAAGTGAAGTGTTGATAGTGCGGTTAGTATTTTAGTCCTCAAAATACAAAGTGTGTGGTAGATTGGTTCTAGCTAAGATTAGAACTCGACATTTAGCTTAGTGTCGGGAAACATTATAAGCGACGTTGTGTGGTTTGTTATGTTAAGCCATACACATAATGGGTTTGGTTGTACCCAAAGAAGAACTCGACATCTAGCTTAGTGTCAGAAAATAATGTAAGCAACGTTGTGTGGTTTTCTTCGCCGAGAAGGGAGCTTGTTAACTAGTGAAGTAACTCTCGAGTTGGGTACTCGGGGAGTGGATTAGGGCGAAGAGGAGCTTCGTGACCGAACCGCTATAAATCATTGTGTTCGGATTGCACTTTCTTTTACCTTTCGCTTTACATCTTTATTTACCTTATCGCCTTACATTTATATTAGCATTAGATCTATATGTGTGTTGATTGTTGCTTACATTGTTTGGATGATGATTGTGTTATGGATAGAAGTTAGTATTGTGATTATGTTTATATTGTTGTGACATGTTCTAATGAATATAGATGTATTATTCACACTTCTCATATTGCGTTCAACTTGATCGATAATTTGATACAAAACGTTTTAAGTTTTTAAATGGAAATGTATTCACCCCCCTCCCTCTACAATTTCCATAAATAATAATATTGGTTTAGCCTTCATGTCAACCTTTAAACTGAATGATTCAATCCTATGGCATGCTAGACTGGGCCATGTCCACTATAAAAGGATGCAAGATATGTCTAAGGATGGGAAATTCAGCTTTTGACATGGATACTAAAAAGTGTAAGACGTGCATGCTGACCAAAATAACTAAGAAACTGTTTCAAAATGTAAAACGTGAAACTGAAGTTTTGGAGCTGATCCATAGTGATTTATGTGATCTGCATGCTACTCCCTCACTGGGGAATAAAAAAGTACTTTATGACATTTATTGATGATGTTTCAAGGTTTTGTTATGTTTATTTATTACATACTAAGGATGAAGCATTAGATAAATTCAAAGTATTCAAAACTAAAGTTGAATTACAACAAAGGTCCTTAATCAAAAGATTTAGGTTTGATAAAGGAGGTGAGTATATGGATACTCTGTATTTTCAATATGTTGGTATTATCTATGAAATGACTGCTCCCTATACTCCATAACAAAATGGTATATCTGAAAGAAAAAAAGAAGTACTGAAAGAAATGGTTAATTCTATGTTGTCCTACTCAGGACTAAGTCAAGGGTTCTAGGGTGAAGTTATGTTAACAGCTTGCTATTTATTAAATAGGGTTCCCAATAAAAGAAACAGTCTTACCTTTTATGAACTTTAGACTAAAAGAAAACCAAACCTAAACTACCTCAGGGTTTAGGTTGTAGGGAAGTTGTAAGACTCCCTGATCTAAAGCTGAAAACTTTGGGTAAAAGAGGCATTGAATGCATCTTTGTTCGATATGATGAGCATTCTAAAGCTTTTAGGTTCTTTGTCATTGAACCTAATGAATCAGTTTTAATTAACTCAATAATTGAATCAAGGGATGTTATATTTGATGAGAATACATTCTCTTCAGTCCCTAGACCAAGCCCTAAGATTCATAAAATTGAAGACATTGGTGGTTCAGTGGTCCCTGAAAAGGTCATTGAAGAAGTTGTTTAGCAACCTAAGTCTGAGCTTAGAAAAACCAAAAGGAATAGAACTCCAAAGATTTTTAGACTTGAATTTCAATTATACTTAATTGAAGGAATAAGGGATGAGGTCTCTGACCAACACTCCTATTGCTTTAATGTTGAGCATGACCCCAAAACATTTAATGAAGCAATGAATTCTCATGATGTTGCTTTCTAGAAAGAAGCAATTAATGATGAGATAGATTTCATCATGGGCAACAACACTTAGGTGTTGGCTGATCTACCTCTAGGTTGCAAACCTCTTTGTTGCAAATTGATCTTTAAAAGAAAACTAAAGGTAGATGGAACTATTGAATAGTTCAAGGCAAGACTGGTCATTTAGGGCTTTAGACAAAAGTCAAAGATAGACTACTTTGATACTTATGCTCTAGTGGCACGTATCAGTACCATAAGACTGCTGATTGCTATGACATCAATTTACAATCTGATTATTCATCAGATGGATGTAAAGACAACATTCTTAAATGGTGAACTAGAAAAAGGAGGTTTATATGAACCAGCCTCAGGGCTTCATCATGCTTGGCAATGAAAACAAGGTCTGTAAACTGATTAAGTCTCTATATGACTGAAGCAGTCACCTAAGCAATAGCATCAAAAGTTTGATGAAGTGGTTTTATCTAGTGGTTATTTACTTAACCAAGATGATAAATGTGTATATAGAAAATTTGATGAAGCAGGCACTGATCAAGTTCAGGTAGACCTGACAAAGGAATTCTTATCATTAAGGTTCTATATGAAGGACATGGGGGAGGCTGATGTTATCCTTGGTATAAAGATTAAACATGAAAGTAATGGAATAGCAATTTCTCAGTCTTATTATATTGAGAAGATACTAAAGAAATTCAATTACTTTGATTGCACTCCAGTGAGTACTCCTATAGATACAAGTGAGAAGCTGATGCCTAATAATGGTCAGTGTAGAATATAAGTAATCTTTAAACAAACCTATAAGAATGAAGAAATCTAGAGAGAGAAAGAGAGTAAGAGGTTGCTTCTAGTGAGAGAAAGTGAAAGAGAATGATAATAGATTAGTATGTGAATAATGAAACAACCAACACCCTTTCCATAGCATGGAAAGGGTTTATATACTTACATAGGCCGGCCATATGGGCTTTGTCCATAGGCTTTTCCTAAACTAGCCTATTTAGTTTCCAAATATTTAATGAGCTATCTAACGATATTTATAGAAGTGACTGATACTTTTGTATTCCTAACAATCTCCCCCTAAGGAAGGTCACTACATATTACAAAAACTTAAACCTAGCATATTATGCTTTGTCTTCAGTCTTGTGCTCGCAGATATGTTTTCTTGACTTCATCTTATGAATATGGCATAGTGATCTTTGACTTTAGGCTTAAGCTTGTTCTGATAGGCTTGACTTGTATGTGAACTTGAACTTCTTTAAGATCATCAACCAAGCATAATCTCTTATCATCATTTTGTGATCTTGTCGCCGTCTTGTGCACTTGTGACATTTGGATTGACATGCTCATACTATTGTTGTTTCTTGGTCTTGAAAGCTTGAATAAGACATCTTTCTTAAAATTCTTTAACTATAACACTTCGTTACTTCGAGAAAGACGTTCGGTATTAGAGTGACGGAAATTTCTTTGAAATTCTTTGACTTTAATACTTTGTTACTTCAAGAAAGACGTACGGTACCAGAGTAACGGAAGTCTTAAAACATGTACTTGAGCTTTCATGATGTCTTTACATTTGTCGGTCGAGTATGAGCATGTGCCTATGAATCTTGACTTGTCTTGAACAGCAACTGGAACCAAGTGCCTCCACTCTATCTTTATACGAATCTGCAATAATACAGTTAGCAATAAAGTTGGGGGACGAATATGGCTTTGTCATTCGCCAATGTGGTTGGATTAACCTTCGAATCCGTGAGGATCGACCTGTGATCAGGTAGATTCAAATTAAGAAGAATCTCCTTGACAGGATTTCTAGCTGGCAATATTGAATCTTTCTAACACATATGTATTAGATTCATCGTACTCAGCTGGTTCTCATTACCAGAACATCTCAAAGCAGACAACACGATAAGAGTGAACCAGAGGGACAAAGTCTCACTTATTAAATAAAAAATTGATTTGAAAATCAATCAACGTGTCACTTGCTAAAGTGGTTTTATGACACATCAAAAGTTTTAAACATTTCAAAATTTCATCAATCGTCAATTCATAACCTGTAGTAAGTTTGATTCATATAGAATCGCACCATCATTGCTTTCCAGATGTCACAAGTTTGATTCATATAGAATCACACAAGTCACCTACCGTAGTGTTGTTTGATGTTGACACTGGAAGGATTTCCATCTTCATTGTGAATACATAAGTATCACTTTGATTAACTGGCAAGATCACAAGGATAATGCGTATGACTCTTAAGTTATTACTTGTTTTCACAGTATGTGAGCAACAAATATAATTAAATGGTGTCCTAGCGAGATTTATGGATGATCTCTTTTGGCTCTAGACTTAATAATGCACATTTGGTTTTAGTAATCAGAGGCTGGAGCAAACTGCCGCCTTTTCAATACCAACTAACTCGGAGTGACAAAGTCGATAGAAATAAGTGTAATCTCCATAAGAAATGAAACAAGAGTCTTTTAAGAGACCTTTAGTGGCTGGGGAGGGTTGTGCATTGCGTCACTGGGTCCATGACGACTATCTTCAATACCAGACAACAGCTTAGTGTTTCTGACAGTTTATGTATTGACCCGGTTTCTACCTAGGTGTAAGGAGGGTTTCTTTCTTTTCACCCTTTATCTTAACTTTTCTTTTTAATTCTTCAACCCCTTCAGTGCTTACCGAGACTTCATGACTAGTACCTTGTTGGGTTTGTTCCAGTACTAGCTCCATCTCAGTCGGTACTTTTCCCTTATTCTCACTTTTACTCCTTTTTTATATCATACCTAAGGACTTCTACACTAACTAATGGAATCTCCATGGGTAGATCCTTCCGGTTCGGGCTGGATCATGGGAGCGGATACATGATCCTAACCACCTTATAACTCTAAGTATTTACAAACATGGTTAGTCTTTCGGTATTATTCTCAGCCTTAAACCATTCAAAATGCTCCCCCCAACATGTGCATCGATATTCAGAAAATGTTTAGCACATGAAGGGTGAAACTTACACTTGATTCCTATAAATTTACATCTTTAGCCATATATTTTAATCACGTTTTCTCCCCTTATCAGAAATGTCAAATCTCTTGATATTTTAGATATCAATTGATTTAAATATTCATGGTTTCAGGGAAAAAATGTCCAATTAATAACAAGCCGATTATTGGAACATTTTAATGCTCCCCTCAAATTATGAGGGAATAATATGGTGTTTGATTACGTTAATTTGAAATTTTTATGAATTTACTAAGAAATTCTTGAAAATTCATACTCAAACATGATATTTGCCTAATATTAGTCTACACTATTTATTCACATATTCACAAGATTAAAAATTACGAAAGAATGACCTGAAATGTAGTAGAACAAGATATGATGGAGTCATATTGTACGTGTAAGTAGTCTGAGGTCTTCTCCGTATTCTCTTCCACTAATGAACTTCTCCATATTTCGAATTAACCTTCTTTGAAAGAGATGCTTATCGATATCCTGGATCATAACACGAGCCCTTCGCTTGTCTAATCCACCTCATTTCCTTTTTGGCAGGTATTCCATCTTTATTCCTGAAGTAGTATCATGAAGAGCAGTTCGAACATGATTGAGCATGTCATCACTGAATTTATTGAGTTCACTAGTGCGCATCAATCTGTTTTTGTTATTCTGGTCCTTGTATATCACTCCTTGAGGGTCTGAATATGCAGTGTATGCGGTTTTGTTCCTTAGATTCGATCTGAATATGTCTGGTTTGGTGAGGTTGAGCTTCTTTTGGTAACTTTTGACACCTAATTGAAGATCTTTCACCCGCCTTTGAATGACAATCTGTTTGGTGAACATACGTAATGCCACATTCAAGTCAAAACGCTCATCTATCGTGAGGTTGGTCAGCTTCTGTTGAACAAGTAGGAGTAACATGTCCTCGATGTCTTGTAGGCGAAGTCGTGGGAAATCACCTTCTTTAAACTTGTATAGCTGCTGATCCTCTCTACGAACTTCAATCTTGTCCAAGTGACCGTAATCATACCTCTTCATAATCGTAAGTCTGGTAACTGCAATGGTACGTTTTCTGGAGTAGACATCCTTTGATTACATCCTGTTGCTTGCAAACCCGTAGAATTGTTGTCGTTTGGGACCCTAGTGTGAAGTACCCTAGTAGGCATGTTTATCATATACTACCTTTACAGGATTATGAACCATGTCTTCAATCCATTGGACCTCATAAGTAGCAGTCTTTGTCTTTGTTACTGAAATTAAGTATTTTTTGCTTAAACTTCCACCTTTTAGATATTCCAGGTCGTTGTTGATAAAGTAATTGAAAGGGATAACATGACGACCTCGATGATTTAGAATCAACGGGAGAGGCTTACGGAGATCGAACAGATACTGCTTTCCTTCAAGGTTATGCCAGTCTAGTTGTTCAGTTGTAGCTTTGAAACATTCTTTAAAATGATACTCTAGTTCCGTACGACTCTTACAGGTGCCTTTGAGTAGGTTTAATGCCGGTCTAACCAGAAGTTCTTGAGTAAGATTTGTAATTTTGAGCTGATTCATGACAAACACAGAGAAGTCGATTGGAGTATCCATAAGCTCATTGAATGTAGTAGGAGGATTTTCTGCACGAGCAATGTTACTAATCCAGGTTTAGGGTGGTCTGAAGTCAACATGTTGTCTCTTTTCCAATCAGGATCAGGAGTCAAAGGTCGCTCAGGTTTCTTAAACCAGTCAACCATGGAAGCAGCCTCGTCCTTGAGTTGTTCATCATTGTTACAAGTGTCAAACTCTTGATTCTGTTGCACTCCTGAGTCACCAACTGTATGACTTGGTTCTTCTGGATGGGCAGACTTGCCAGATGACTTATGTTGTGATCAGGAGGTTCCTTTAGAAGAGCTTGTTGACTTAGACTCCTTGGAGTTTGGATCCCATAATGATTCAACATCTTTACTCGACTTCCTTCTTTTCGTCCCTCGGTCTGATCCAGCGGAGAGGTCTTGATCTTTATCTTTGTCGTCTCGACTCCTTTTCAACGTGAATACTTCACCATATGTATCAAAGATATCCTTGTCAGTGTTATAAGATTTAAACAGTGCATCATAAAGTTCCCTTTTATACTCAGCTATGACAACCGTGTTTTGAGCAGGTTAGTCAATCCATTAGAATTGGCTAAGTGTTTGTGTGTGCTTATTTTGTGCTTTATGTGGTTTGTTTGTGTGTTTAGTAATCAACTTGAGATGCGTTTTCATCTCTTTTTTTTATATTAGAATGAGTTGTTTAATGGAAAATTTCCATTTTTGATCACTTATAGGGATAATGGGAAATGGGTGGCATTTTGAGAGAGTTGTTTTGGTAAATATGTGGATGTCTAAGTGTTGGATTAAAATGAGAAGTGTGACCTTTGAGAAGGAAATGAGTTTGATAGAATATAAGAGTTTTTGGAGGACTTTCTATTTATAGAAAGTGAGTTTGTGAAATGGAAAGTATTTTTAGAAAGTTATTAACTTGCGTTTATGTAAAAAGGTTTACTCAAATTAGCTTAGGTTTTTGTAGAAAATTAAGGTAATACAAGTAATTAGTTAATTAATAATAAATAAAAACTAAAAATAAAAAATATATATATAAGAGGGCCATTCGGCCGGTTTTGGAAAAAAGAAAAGGAAAAGAAAAAAAAGAGTTGTAATTGGAAACAAATACTAATTAGGAATTATCTAGGATTTATATTGAGGCTTATAAATACAAAATAAAATCCCTAAACCTCCCCTCCCCCTTGTGAGAATCGGTCGACCAAAGAGAAAAAGAGGAGAAAAAAATTAGGGTTTTGCTTTTTGTGAAGAAAACAAGTTCTAAGGTAAGTATTAATTAATCTTTGTTAATTATTAATCATTAATTCATGTAACAATTATTAAGATGGATAATTAGGGTTTCATTAAATCTGTAAATTAATGATGTTTAATCATATTACAATGATTAGGGTTTAATTAGGATCATATGGGTGTATTCGTTAGGGTTTAGATCGCGTTAGAACTTGATTTAGATTAGGGCAGAATTTAGGGCTGTGTTGTTCGGCTGTTATCTCGATGATGGTAATAGCTTTTGTCAAGTTTCCGGTGTCTATGATGTAGCTCAGAGAGTCTAGTTTCCAGAACATCCGGCCTCGAAGGTTTTTAAGGTCGGGAAGTCATTCAAACGTTGGTTGCAAGAAAAGTTGTCAAAGCAGTAAATACGGGTCAGATTTAGGTCAGATTACGAGGTGTAAAACCCCCACTTAAAATTTGAATTAGGATTAGCCAACCTACAGGAGTTTAGTTCTATGTGTCTATTAAAAATCCCCCAAAGGAGAGCTTCTGATTTGGAGTCTAAGTATGGTTTTTAGGTCCAAACTTTTTAGTGTGCGATCAGATCCGAAACTGAGTAGTTAAAAGTTTGATTTTATTTGGGGCACTTAAGAGGGGAAATAAATTAGTGGAAAAATCATGGAGATAGTAAACTCATGATATTGAACCTGTGATTTTTGGTAAAATTTATAAAGCATTAGGTATGTTTAGAAAAATTAGTAAAAGTGATGTCTAAATTTTGCGTTTTCGGGTAAAATTGTTTGAACATTGAAAAAGTGTGTAAACGAATTGGTTAATGACGGGCATGGTGTCGGGGTGACCCATAGGGTTAATTAAAAACCTTAGACATCCATCATGTGATTGTTACATGTGATTAGGCTTTTGGCTTAGTAGACGGTGTAACACGTGTTATTTTGTTGATTTAGCTGTGTGCGAGGAATTTTGGGAATGCTTTAGCATCAGGTGAGTTTCATATCCCCTTTTTCTTATGTTTTCTTAGGGTGGTAAAAATGATGCTATGAGTTTAAATGTTTTAGTTACTGTGATAATGTGTTTTAAATGAGGCATGGGCTATACGTGACTATTGTATGTTATGTGCTACTTGCTATTGTTGTGGATCGTGGGACACGTTCTGTTCCCTTGTTTGTTGTGCTTGAGCGTGACCGTCTCAGGGCATTGATGGATTGTTAGTGAGCTGTGACCGTCTTACCCATGGTTTGGTGTGGTTGCATGTTAGCTTGTATGATAGTTCGTTTAATATCCTGCTATGCTATGTTTTATTTATCACAGTAATTAGTTTTAAAGGATTGTTATGTGTGTCTTAAACCTATGACTCTCACCAACATTATATTGACGTTTAAGCATCATTTTTAGGTGTGCATCATGGGAATAAGATAGAGAGAAGTGGCTAGAAAGAGACCATAAGATGTCATGGAGTTTGTTGCTTATCAACTTGAATATTGCAAAGTTTGGATTATGGATAATTGTTGGCATGTCTTTCTATTGGCACCCAGGGAGTTCAGGAACTTATTAATGATAATACTTCAATTGAAAGTATTATATTGATGGTGAATTTTATTTCTTTTTATGGACAATTTTTTTAAATTTTTGATTTTTTTAATATTTTTTTATATTATATATATACTAATAATAAAAGAAAAATCTTTTTGTATTTTTTATAAGAAAATAAGCAAAATAACTTCACTCGGAAGGATCATCAAACACAAATTGTCAAACGGCTCAACAATCGTATACAATCCTCCCCGGCAGCGGCGCCAAAATTTGATTAAGTTTGATGCTAACCCTTTTAAAAATATATATATAAATAAATATATAATACTTATAATAAGGATAGTCAAAACCCTCAATTGTAGTAAACCGGAAGTATGATTCCCGGGTCGTTATCCCCAACGAGGAATGCAATTAAAAGTCGAGAGTCGTTTTGATAATCAATGCTAGAATGGAACAAGAATTAAATTGGTTTACTAAAACTAAGGAAAAATTAAATGCAAACACTTAAAAACAATTAAGACAAAACTATTTTAAACTAAAAACGCAAAACGGGGATCCTAAAAACGCGACTAAAAACTAGCTAAGGCAAATATTATCCCTAAAAATTCAAACTTAGTTTCTAAACCTCTAAAATGACAAAAGAAAATTTTCTAAAAAAGATTTATATTTTTTTTACTTTTTAATAATTTTTATGAATTAAAAACCTATTTAACCAATTAAATTTTTTAGAAAATAGCAGATAAATACCTAAAAATTCCAAAAAATGGCTTTCTACTTTAAAAAAGTCTAAAATGTGATAAAAACTCAGAAAAATATTTTTCACTACTTTTTATAATAAAAAACTATTTTCTAAAATTAATTTAAAAAGCTAAAAATGAAATTTAAAATCTAAAAATGTTAAAAATGTTTTTAATGTTTGTAAACCCCAAAATATTAATTCTAAAACTAAAAACTATTTTTTTGTATTTTTCTGAATTAATTTACTATTTTTAAATGACTTTTTAAAATTTTACTCTACGAAAATTAAAGAAAAATAACAAATAAAGTTGGAAAGATCTAAAAACATTGCAGGAAAGTCCTAAATCTTATGAGGAATGCAGAAACGCGACAACAACTATGTTTATAAGACGACACTAAAAATAGTTTTTCATAGGATACGATCCAGTTAGTTAATAAACAATAAGACAGTTTACATAATAATAGTGAAATGGCTGTAAGAACGTAAATGAGTAGAGCTTACTTTTATATTTACTAGAGAATTGGAAGTGTAACAGACAAATCGTTCATGACACAAATTGAACAAATGATTAAGTAAAATCCACACAATACACGAAATTCACAGGTAAGTACTAGTGCAAAACTCTTAGAGATTACAGTCTAAGTCTACTTAGGTTTCACTAGATAAGGAAAAATCTCTCCTTAAACATCAGCGTTATCTTTGACGGCGTTAGAGCTCCAACGAGTTTTAACCTCCTAAATACGGTTCGCAGGGTTCAGATTTCTAATTTACCACTGCGGCCTCTAAGTTGAATATCAAAACAGGTGTCCTACAATTCCTACTCACACGGCCAACACTCTTGTAGTTATTGCACTTCACAGTGCAGTGTGGTGCAACTTACGTTTGTTGTAGAAGGGAAATTTTGCCTACATATCCGTCCTTGTAATTTGGTTTAGCAATGTAAGCTCTCATGGAGTTTTGTCATTTATTTTGTTGTTGGCATTCCTTACTACCTTGGTTTCCTAACGTATGATCTAATCCATTTAGTCGCGAGCCATGTGGATTCTTTCCTCATAAATGCTGCTACAACAACAACAACTACAAGACCCAAGGATAGAGGGGTGGTTGTACAGGAGCCAAGTGAGTTCAGAGTTCCACAATAGACACAACCTTCAAGTTCTAAAGATAAAGGAAAAGGTATTATGATTAAGCTTGAAGTTCCTTTAAAAAGAAAAGATCAAATTGCTCTTGATGAACAAATTGCAAGAGATATTCAAGCTAAGTTAGATGCTGAATTATTAGAAGAGCAAAAGCTAGCAAGAAAGCAAGAAGAAGAAGCCAACATAGCATTGATTGAGTCATGGGAAAATATACAAGCTATGATAGAGGCTAATAGATTGCTGGCTGAGAGACACCAATCAAAGGAAAGAGAGGAATTGACAGATGAGGAAAAAGCAAAAACTATTTATGGAACTGATGGAGAAAAGAAGAAAGCATTTTGCAGCACTTAGAGCACAAGAAAAGAGAAACAGATCTCCTACCAAAGCACAAAAGAGAACTCAAATGTCTACTTATCTTAAGCACATGGGGTGGATACATATACAAATAGCTAAAAGGAAAAAGTTTTGATGAAATTCAAAAGTTGTTTGATAAGGAAATGAAGAGGGTAAATAAATTTATGGCTATGGGTTCTGAGGTTCAGGAAAGAAAATAAAATAAGGAAGAAGGTAGAGAGGAGACAACTAAAGGGAGAAGAAAGAAGATGCTTAGAAGGAAAAGAGCATGGAAAGAACAACATCAGGAATCCTCAAAGAAATAGAAAGTGGAAGAAGAAAAAGAGTCAGATACAGTTGATGAATATGATGAAGCTGAGTTAAAAAAGCTTTTGGTGATTAAAAAGGATGAAGATATAGTAATTGATGCTATACCACTTGCTACTAAATTACCAGTGATTATTGATTATAAGCTTCATAAAGAGGGTATGTTGGTACATTATCAGTTGATAAGAGCAGATGGAAGTTCCAAGAGATAACTCCTTCAATGATAAGGATTGCTACAAGGAATAGATAAAGAAGAACTTGGAAGCTCTTTGGAGGATAGTGAGCGCAAATTTTGGTGATACAAGGACTGAAAAATTGCATTTGAAAGAGTGTTGTATGGAATTTGAAGTATGTTTGAACCTAGACATAAAAAAGTGATGTATGGAGAATGTTGCAAGGATACAGGGTGACTATTTGGAAGTTAATTGATTCATCTGGAGTTCACTTTGTAAGGTTTGATAATCTTCACATTTTTATGTTGGTTGAAAGGAGATACCCCCTTACACTAATTACCATCACCAATATGCTCAACAAGAAACTTCAATGATCATCAAATGAGATGGTTGTTATCATTGCTGAAGTTATGGTAAAGCAGCAAAAAGGAAAATGAAAGGTTTGAATGCATCTTCCTAAAGTGTGATGAAGATTTTTAAAGAAGAAACTTGAAGATTCAGATGATGAACATCAAGTTTAGGGGAGGATTGTTGGGTCTTAAAAGACTTTATGGATTCTTAGAAGTTACTGCTGCTCAGGTACATAATGGAAATTATGCTAAGTGGTTAGTACTGGTAGTATAATGTTATCATTGCTAGTTACGAATGTTAGTATAATTTAGTACTGATAGCATAAAGTTACTGCTATTAGTTGAAGTTAAGACTGCTTAGTGTTGAAGACTAAAATATAAGCTAAGTAGCCGAACAACAATAACGGGTGGATTGAGGCAGATGTGCCATTGCTTGGAGAGCTTGGAGTTGTAGCGGACGAGCTGATGGTTGGCCTGATAGTTGATGAGATTGTTAAGCCGATAGTCGAGGCGGAGGAGCAGGTGATTGCTCCAGTGGTTGATATGGATGAGGACATTGCCATGCTGTTTGGCGATGATGATTTTGAGGATGATGACTCTGAGGGATTTGATGAGGAGGAGGTTTGGGAGGTGAACGAGGAGTGGCTGATGGCTCCCGCTACACCACCTCCGATGCCAGCGGTGCCTCCACCGAGCGTCTATGAGGTTGGAGGTCCATCCACTGATGCTGCTGAGGGACAGTCGTTTCCCCTCTTAGCACCTGGACTTCCTATACCTCCATTAGTGATTGAGGACTTGAGTACCCGCTTGGATAACCTGGAGTACGGACATGGACAACTTGTGAAGAAGGTGATCCAGGTGAGTGATGTTGAGGTAGCAACTGGTATTTCCATTGGGGAGATCGGCTCGAGGGTTTTTGCTATTGAGGGACAGGTGCAGGTGATGGCGTCCTAAATGGTTCATGCCACGGATAGATTTGAGCAGATTGGCACTCAGGTGGAGCAGGGTCAGCAGATTGCGACCCAGAGAGATGAGGTGATTGCTGGATTGACCTAGCAGGTGCAAGCCTTGCAGGCAGCGATGCAGCAGAGAGATACACAGATTCAGCAGCTGCAGACTACAGTTTTAGAGATGAACAGCGAAGAGAGCACACTAATGCAGTGTATTTTAAGGATGGATAGGCGACTTGCTGATTTGGAGAGAAGACCCCCAGGACCTCAATAGTCCTATTAGTAGTTTATTTTGATTTTTGGATTAGATTTTGACCATTTGTATAGCCACCAAACTGCTAGTGCCAGTTAGTGAGGTCATGCTGCCGGGTGTATTTTGTTTTTGTAAACACCGCAGCCATTCGGATATGTTAGGATTCCTATGTTAAAAATTTAGAATCATCATGATTGGATGTATCGGTTTTGGAACAACAGATTGTAACTTTTAGGGGATTTTTGGTTGTACAAGTACTACCCCTATCATTATTGTTATTATTATGGTTATGAAAAGATTATGATTATCCTTGATTATGAGTTTGTGTGATTGTAGATGTCGATGTTTTGAGTGGCCTTGTTGCTAGATTGACTTAACCCCGAGTGTGGAATGATTCCGATTGGTGGATCCTCCGCACTATGATACTTGCTTGCATTGTCCATGAATAGGTATTATTTTTAACCTGCTGTGATCGTTGACCGGACTGTATTTAATGATGTTTTGTGAATTGATGATTTTAAAACTGTGAATTGCAATAACGAATTTGTGTGTTGAACAAATGCCGTTGCGTGAATTGTATTGATTTTATTGTATAAATTGTTTGTGTAAACAATGGAAACATGTGTTTTTAAATTTCATAAACTGCCCCTATGGTGTCAAATAAATCTTCTTTAAAAAAATATATAATAATATATATATATATATATATATATATATATATATGAATAAATTTCCTTTTAAATAATAAGAATGAAAGGTGGTGCTATCTTCTTTCTTTCTTTTGAAATAATTAAAAAAAATTACCCTTTAATTTTTTTTGGAAATAACTTACGCATGTAGCGTAGGAAAAAGGGACGTTTTGACAAGGATGGACATGATGTCGTTTGGTCCTCAATTATGCATAACTTGATCAACTATGCATAATTTAGGAAGAACCACACTATGTCGAGTAAATCGTCACCATTAAAAGGCTTGATAATTGGGATAAACGTTTGGGTCAAGCTTTTGGAAGAAGAAAATATTTTTACTCTGCTACGGATTCTTATGCAAGTAACCCTACTCCTACTGACTACATGGAGAGAGTCTCATGCGAGTCATTATGACCGAGTCGTCCCGAAGGTGAAATACCAACGGTATTGTTCAGAACGAGTGTGTCTAGAAAGGAGTGAAATCTAGTTCGTGGTAATGTAGATCGGCGATTGTTGTGGAGACGTGTTAAGACGCGGTATGTTAGTAAGTAATGGTAGAATTGAGCTATCGAGGGTGTAAACCTGATACCGACACTGAGAAGAGATCCTCTTGAAGATGTAGATGCTTTCTTATTATTTTAAAATAATAAGAATGGAAGATGAAATGATGCTATCTTCTTTTCTTTCTTTTGAAACAATCCTATTTTTATTTCATTTTTTAAAAAATTTATATAACTTACGCGTGTAGCGTATAAAAAAGGAACGTTTTGACGAGGATGGACATGATGTCGTTTGGTCCTCAATTATGCATAACTTGATCAACTATGCATAATTTAGGAAGAACCACGCTATGTCGGGTAAATCGTCACCATTAAAACGCTTGATAATTAGGATAAATGTTTGGGTCAAGCTTCTGGAAGGAGAAAATTATTTTTACCCTGCTACGGATTCTCATGCAAGTAACCCTACTCCTACTGACTGCATGGAGAGAGTCTCATGCGAGTCGAATATGCCCGATTACGTCCGAAGTGAGAATACCTACTAGTAATTTGATTCAGAGCGCGTGTGTCTAGAAAGGAGTGAAATCTAGTTCGTGGTAATGTAGATCGGCGATTGTTATGAAGACGTGTCAAGACTAAGTGGAGTCGGTATGCTAGTGAGCAATGGTGGATTTGAGCTACCAAGGGTGTAAACCTTATATCGACACTGAGAAGAGATCCTCTTGAAGATGCAAAGATTCCCAAGGTGGGTGGAAGCTAAGACGAATAGTCCCAAAGATGAGAAATGAGAAATGGAGAAGACTTCTCCTACCTTAAATGTGTGTTTCCTTTGACGTATCAACTGATGGTCGTGAAGAAGAAGACTTCTTTCCCCGAAATGGAAAGTAGTGGTAGTATAGTTGTAAATATACCTGAAGTCGTCGAGTATTAGAATAAGGCACTAAGAGACTCCTGACTTAAGGTTAGGTATAGTGATCCTTAGTCCTTGACGTAACGACTTAGTGTGCATTTAAAAGAGTGAAAAGATTGGAGATTCCAGCCGAATGGTGACATCCGTTCCCATCCTGGAGAAACAATCAAAGTAGCTAACGCCTTAAGCCAAACAGTATTAAGATAGGAATGTGCGTAGTTATCTCGACTTGATTAGTTGAGTCATCTAGGATTCAATACGATGTGTTAGGACCGAGTCGACTATGCTAGTCGCGGTGCGGAAAGGTTGAAATTTTTATTTTATTTTTCGTCAGACAAGCAACGAGCCCATGATGCTTAATTGTTTTCTCGATTTTTTTATTTGTCTTTCGACAATGTGTGTTTTTAGCGAAATTATTGCCGCCGAATTATATGAAAAATGTGCTTTATGTGTCTTATGTACTATGTGTTTTTGAATGGTAGTAAGCATTTAGGACGCTTTTGTGTAGTTGTCGATATGGCTTAGGACGTGAGTGGATGGGTATACTTACCTAGAGGTAGATGAAGGTTGAATTGAGAGGTACACAAGCCTAATTGTCCATTGTCGATTATGGCTTGTTAACCCATAAGCATGACTATGGTTGGCTAAAACCTAGCCGTGATTTAGTCGAGATCATTTCTAAGAAACTTGGCCATCCGACAAGCTCGGTATAATGAGCAATCTAATCGGTAGAGTATGAACCCGCGTGATGAGCATAGCCATTGCTGAGGCTTCCTAATAAGTAGGCATGGTTATTTTGCTGAAACTTATTAAAAGCATGCATGATGGTTGCTAAGCGTGATGATAAGTTAGGTAGAAATATAAAGTCACTTAAAAATGACGAATAGGCTATAATGCTTATATAATTATGTGATTTTGTGTAATAAGGCTATAATGCGTTTGATGGGGTCGTTTGTACTCCGGGCTATTTTTCGCAACCGGTGATGCATTATTAAATGAGACTGGAAGGACGACTGGTGTATTTTGGTTTTTGGATAATGATGAGTATTTTGGTTTTGGATGATGACGTATATATATATATATATATATATATATATATATATATATATATATATATATATATATATTGGTTTTAATTATTGACGTATATTTTAGTTTTGGTTAACGACGTATGTTTTAGTTTTGTGTAAGGGTGTGCGTTTCATTTTATTGGAATGATCACCAAACTAAGATTTGGGCTGATCTTTCGTTTAAAAACGACGCGATTTATGTTTTCCCGGATATGTTTAGTGACATATTTTGTCTCTTATAATAAGAATAGTTGTAATTATATTTTTGAATTTTGTTGATATGAATTATCATTTGTTTTGTTGACTTTCCATTTTGTATTCGAGCACGTGAGACCGACCAATCGTAAGGAAACCGTAAGAGAAACTAAGACGAGTAAGAAAGGACGAGCACCGGGACGGCGCTCCCTTAAGGTGGGTGGAATGTAACAACCCGAGTTTCACGACGCGTATGACGATCGCGAATCCGACGTCATAACTTTTATTTTTTAAATCCGTGTGAGCGAACGTCGACATTCGAAATTTTATTTGTCGCAAATAATTATTTCCGTATTTTATTACGAACGGAAATTTGGAATTTTTATTTTTAACGTTTCGCGAGTCAACATTTGACCGCGCATTCGTTAATCATTTTAAGCATCGTAAAAATCTACGACGCGTCTCATTATTATTTTTATGGTCGTAAATTATTATTTTTCGAACCTTCTCGTCTTCGTTCCTTGACTTTGGCCAAACTTGCGTTTAACATTTACGTTTTTACTTAAATAGTGACAAGTTTACATTATAATTAAAAGGTTAACAAAAGAAATATAAGTAATTAATTTGCAAAAAAAAAATATACATGCATGCTAGCCCTCCTTAGCCGTCGGCTAACACCACAAATACACTCCAAATCTTTTAATTCCCAAGTCAAGAAATGATTACACATGATGGTCGCTTCCAAGACTTTATTTAAAATCCTATAAAAACATAAGTAAGAACCTAGCTCCAAATTTTCAACATCACTTCTCCCTTTGGTTTGCTCTCTATCCGGCCACACACACAAACACATATATAAATTCCATTTTCAAGTTTTGATCATTTAAAACTTATACAAACCTCATTCAAAAATGGTCTAGATTAACCAAGAACCAAGTGGAAGTTGTTTTTCCTTTTACCCTCTCCTTTTGGATTCGAACGAGCACCCAAACCAAACACCTTTTGTGTTTTGATTTTTCTAATCATTCAATATTGTTTAGAAGGTTTATTTAGGATCATCATTACAAGAAAAGAACACATGCAATAAGGTTTGAGCAAGTCTTGGATTTATTCGAAATAAGGAAGTTTTGGTTCAAGTAAAGATAGTGGGATTTAGTGGGGAAATATTATAAGATTGGTGGGAGATTTAAATAAAAAAATAGGGGGTTTTAGGTTCGGTTTGTCATACCCCGCCAAGGCAGAAACACGAGGCGTAACTTCATGGGTATCATCATAACACAATGGTGCCAACAATAGAGAAAACTACATGCACAAAACAAAACATAAAGGGACACAAAGTGTCATGACAATACCTTAACACAAAATAGTCTTGCATTAATGAAAAAAGGTCTCATTAATACAATGACATAACATGACTCACAAACCTAAAAAATCAAACAGCATTCAAGAAAAATCCATAAAACAAGTACGAAACGAAAATCAATAGATAAACTCCATATGCAATCCTAAGGTCTCTCTAGCCACTTTTAGCTTTAAAACCCTCAATATGCTCACCTGAAAATGATGCTTAAAAACATCAACACAATGGTTGGTGAGAGTCATAGGTTTATGACACATAATTCAAGCTTTAATTCAATTACTGTGATTAATAAAAACAGAACATGGCAGGATAGTTAAGCTAACTATTATACAGGCTAACATGCATACGTACAAAACAACCATAACTAGGATGGAACTTGTCCCCCGATCCAAGCCACAAAGCATATCTCACAGTAATGTATAGGAACGTTACCCCTGATCCAAAGCACACAACATTTGGTAGGAACGTTACCCCAGCTCCAACAACGCATAACATTTAGCACATAACATATAATAGCTACATAAAAGTCCATGCGTTAATTAAACTACATAATCACAGCAATTAAAATATTTCAAAACCATTTGCATCATTTTCACCCCAAGAAAATAATTTAAACAGGGGCTATGAAACTCACCTGATGCTCAGCTACTTGACAGATTCTTGCAAACAATCTAAACACAACAAAAATACAAGTTACACTCGATTAGGCTAAATGCCCAGACTAATGTAACAATCATATGATGGACTTCTAAACCTTACACTAAGTTTATAATCCTTTAAATACACCTCCCATATTATTTTTATACCCTATATAACCCTAACCATTAACTTCTAATTTCACAGTTTCTGACTGAATTTTGTGGTCATTTTATGACCACAAATAAAATACTAAAACACCTAATTGATGCTTCTCAATAGATCCCCCAGCTCCTCAATAAGTTGTGAGCTATTGTGATTTTTTAGAAAAAATAATATTAAGTGAAACTATTTTATAAAAATTCATCATTACAAAGTACTCAGATTCGGATCTGGACGCACACCAAAAAGTTTGACGTCCTTAAAAATACTTAGAAAATGTTTTAGCGCTAGCCCTTCCAACTGGAGTTAATAGACACCTAAAATATGACCTCTAATTTTTGGTTAACCCTAATTCGAATTTAAGTAGGGGTTTTACTCCCCGAAATCAGACCCAAATCTGACCCGAATTTACTGTTTTGACAACTTTTCTTGCGAAAATCATTAGAACCACTTCCCGACCTTGATATTGGTCGCGGCCAGACTTTTTGAAAACTAGACTCTCTGAAATTATCAATGGATATAAGACTCATCAAAAATCACGTTACCATCATTGAGATATCATTCGAACAACATGACCTAAAATTCTGTTCAAACCTAATTCCTATTCTAACGCGTTCTAGACCTAACCGATTACACAAAAACGCTTATAATTCATCCCTAATCACTTCTAATTTGTCTAACATCGTTAATTTATAGAGAATATGAAAACTCCAATTCCATCAATTTATTGTTACATTAATTTTAAAAAAAAGATTAATTGAAAAGAGTTTAAGAACTTACCTAATAACACCTTGATTTGATTACACAAATCACCAACTTGAATCTTGATAAAAAAAATCTTTTTTTTCTCTGCTTAAGTTCGATCGGCCAAAAAACAAAAAAAAGGGAAGAAGGGTTTTGTATTTATAGTGTTTACAAAAAGGTTTGGATAATTACCTAAATAGAATCCTACTTAGACTAAAATTGGGTTTCCTTTCCCCCTTTTTCTCCCTGTAACCGATCAGCCA
Organism: Tanacetum coccineum; assembly: GCA_026074375.1. NCBI lineage: Eukaryota > Viridiplantae > Streptophyta > Magnoliopsida > Asterales > Asteraceae > Tanacetum > Tanacetum coccineum. The sequence continues at coordinate 19,029 of BQNB010054855.1, read as the reverse complement.
AACACATACATATATTTTTTTTAATTTTTTTAATTATTATTATTCATATAATTACCCTATAAATAACAATATATATATCTCATATATATTATATATATATATATAATATATATATATTAATCTATTCACATAATTACCCTCTAATTTTGTTATTTTTATAAAAACCATTTTACATTTAAAACTAGTTTTAAATGACTATAAAATAAATTCATTTCATATTTTATTTTTCTAATTTTAATAATAAAAACCATAATAAAACAAAGCCACCAACAAAAACAAAAAAAAAGAAAAAAAATACAAATAAATAAAAAAACAAAAAATAACATTAAAAAAAACAAACAAAAAGTACAAAACAAAAAAAAAACAAAAACAAACGAAAAAAAAAACAAACAAAAAAACCAAAGAAACAAAAACCAATAACATAAAACAAAACACCCAAAGTGTAACAAAAAGGGGACCCTAACACACATAACTATACTAAAAAAAACAAAATAAACTAAAATAATAAAATAAAAAAAATAAAAACCCAAAATACAAAATCCAACCCTCACCAAAGAAAACCCAACCTCACAACACCCCTCCCTCGACCCAAAAGAAACGTCCCAAACAAACCAAAAAATGTAACAAAAACACAAACCACCCCCACTACTGAAAAAACCACAAAAACAAAAAATGAGAACCTAACAATAGAAAGATACAAGAAAATTCCCCACCTCCCCCCCCCCCCCCCCCCACCCCCCCACCAGCCCACACCCCCCCAACCCCCCCCCCCCCAACCACCTCCCACCCCCGCTCCACGCCCCCCCCCCCTTCCCCCCCCCCCCCCCCCCCTGTCCACCCCCCCGCACCCCAACTCCCCCCACAACCCCGCGCCCACCCCCACCCGCTCTTCCCCCCACCCCACCCCTCTCCCCCGGGGCGCGGGCCCGGCCCCCGCCCCCCACCACCCCGGTGTGTGTCTCCTCTCCCACCCGGGGATCCCCCCTCCCCCTGCCGCCGCGCCCCCGCCTACCCCCCAGCCACCCCCACCCCCACCACCAAAACACCCCCCCCCCCCCCTCCCCCCAACCTGCCCCCCCCCCCACCACCACACACCCTCCCCCCCCTACCTACCCACCCCCACACGCCCCATCCCGCGCCCCCATCCCTCCCCCCCCCCCTTCCCCTCCATTCCCCCCCCACCACCCCCCCCCCGCCCCGCCCCCCCTCCCCCCTCTCCCCCGCCCTCACCCCACCCCCCCCTCCACTCCCACTCCCCCCACCCCCCGACCGCCCCCCCCCCCCCAGGCGGGGCCACCCCCCCCCCACCCCCCCCCCCCCCCCCCGCCTCACCCCCCCCACCCCCCCCCCACTCAACCCCCCGCCCCACACCCCCACCGCCCCCGCCTCCCCTGCACCCTCCCCCCCCCCCCCCCAACCACACCCACACCCCCCCTCCGCCCACATCCCCCACCCCCACCCCCCCCCCCCCCCTCCCCCCCCCCCACCTCCCACCACACCCCCCCCCCCCCCCCCCCCACCCACTAACCCCCCCGCCACCCCCCCCTCCTCCTCCCTCCCCACCCCCATACCCCCCCTCACCTACACCCCCACCCCCCGCCACACCCACCACCCACCACGCTCCCCCCCCCCCCCCGCCCCCCCCCCCCCACCCCCCGTCCCGCCCCCCCCCCCCTCCCCCCCCACCCTCCTCCCAAAAAAAAAACCCCCCCCCCCCCTCCACCCCCCCCTACCCTACACCCCCCCCCCCCCCACCAACACCCCCCCCCTTACCCCCCCCAACACCCCCCCCCCCCCCCGCACCCACCTACCCCCCGCCACACCGCTGCTCCACCCCCCCCCCCCGCCCCCCCCCCCCTGTCCCTCCCCGCGCCCACCTGTCCATCCCACACCCCCCCCCTCCCCGCCCCCACCCACTACAGCACCCCCAACCGCCCTCCCCCCCCACCCCCGCCCCCCCCCACACCCCCCCCCCCCTGCCCACCACGCCCCGCACCCCCCACACCCCCTCTCAGCCACCCCCCAACCCCCCCCTCCCCCCCCCTCCCTTCCCCCCATCGCTAACACAACCACCCCCCCCCCCCCCCCCCCCCCCCGCGACCACACCCACACCCCACCACCCCCACACCGCGCCCACCCCCCCCCACCTCACCACGCACCCCCCTCCCCCTGCTCGCCCCCCACAACCATACCCGACCAGCCCCCCCCCCCCCACACCCACCCACCCACTCCTCCCCCCCCACCCCAGCACCCCACCCACACCCCCCCCCCACCCCCACCCCCACCCACCCCCTCCCACCACCCCCCCCCCCCCACACACAACCCCCCCCCACAAACCCTCCACCACTCCCCCCAGACCCCCCCCCCCCACTCCCACACCCCACCACGCCCAACCTCCCCCTCCCCCCTCCCCCCCTCTCCCCCACTCCCCCCCCCCCGACCCCCTCACACCCCCACCACACCCCCCCCCCCACCCCACCCCCTCACCCACCACCCCCGCAACCCCCCAAACCCACCCACCCTCCCCCTCCCCTCGCCCCCAACCCCCCCTCCACCCTACACCCCCTCCCCACCCCCCGTCCCCCACCCTCACCCCCACACCCCCCCCGCCTCCCCACCACTTCCACCCCTCAAACCCCCCCCCCCCACCACCCCCCCCCCCGCCCCCCCTCCCCCCCCCCACCCCCCCCCGCCCCGCACCCCCCCCACCCCCCCCCCCTCGACCACCCCCCCCCTCCCCCCCCCACCCCCTTCTCCCAACCCCAACCTTGCCCCTCCACCCCCCCCCACACCACCCACCCGCCCACCCCCCACCCCCCACCCCACCCCCTCCCCTCCTCCCCCCCACCCCCAGCACCCCCCCCCCACCTCGACCCTCGGCACCCCCCACCCCCCCCCCCCACACCCCCCCCTCCCCACCCTCTCCCCCACCACCGCCCCCACGCCCCTTGCCCCCCCCACCCCCCCCCCCCAGCTACCCCCCCCCCCCAACCCCCCACCCAAATCCCACCCCCCTCCCCCCTCCTGCCTCCCCCCCCCCCACCTCCCCCACCCCCCCCCCCTCCCACCCCCCCCCCCCCCCACCACCCCCGCCCCCCTACACCACCCCACTTCCCGCCTCCCCCCCCCCCCCACCCCCCCCCCCGGCCCCTCCCCCCCCCCACCCCCCCCCCCCCCCCCCCCCCCAACCGCCCACCCCCCCCCCCCCGATACCCCCCCCCCACCCCCCCCCCCACCCCCCCCTGCCCCCACCCCCCCGCCCCCCCGCCCTCCCCCCACCCCCCCCCCCCCCAGCCGGCACGCCCCCCCACCCCCGCCCCCCCCTCCTCCCCCCCCCCCCGACTCCCCCCGTCCCCGCCCACCCCACCCACCCCACCCCCCCCCCTTCTCCACCCCCCCCCCCCCCCCCCACCCCCCACCCCCGCCCCCCCCCCCCCCCCCCAGACCCCTCCCCCCCCCTCCCACCGTCCACCCACCCCCCCCACCACCCCAACCCCACCCCCCCCCCTCGTCCACTCACCCCCCCCCCACCCCCCACCGCCCCCCCCCTCCCCCCCACCCCCCCCCCCGCACCAGCACCCCCCCCCCCAACCCACCCCCCCCCCCCCCCCCCACTCCGAGTCGCTCACGCCCTCACCCCCCCCCCCCACCCCCCCCACCCGCCCCCCTCACCACCCTCTCACCCCTCCCAACGCACCCCACCCCCCTCCCCCCACCCAACCCCCCGCGCCCCCCCCCCCCCCCCCCCCCCCTCCCCCCCCTCCCCCCTCCCTCCGCCCCCCCCCCCTCCCTCCCTCCACCCCCGCCCCCACACCCCCCTTCCCCGCCCCCCCCACCCCCCCCCTGCCCCCCCCCCCCCGCACCCCCCCTCCCCCCCCCCTCCCCGCCCCCCCCGACCCCCCCCACCACTCCCCCCCACCCCCCCCCCACCCACCCCCCCCCACCCCCACCACACACCCCCCCCCCCCCCCCCCCACCGAGCCCCCCCCACCCACCCCCCCCCCGCCCCCCCCCTGCCCCACGCCCCACCCCTCCCCCCGCCCCGACCACCCACCCCCCCCGCCCACCCCCACCCCCAAACCCGCAACACCCCCCCCCCCACCCCCCCCCGCCCCCCCCCCCCCCCCCATCCCCACCCCCCCCTCCCACCCCCCCCCCCCCCCCCCCCCCCCCCCCACCACCCCCCCCCACCACTCCCCCCCCCTCCCCCCGCCCCCCCCCGCCCCCCCCCCCCGCCCCACCCCCCCCACCACCCCACCCCCCCCCCCCTCTCCACCCCCACCCGACCACCCCCCCCCGCCCCCACCATTAGCCCCCCGCCCCCCCCGCCACGCCCCACCCCACCCCCCCCCCACCCCCCCCCACCCCTCCCCCCCCACCCCCCGCCCCCCCCCACCCCTACTCCCCCACTCCCCCCCCCCCTCCACCCCCCCCCCCCACCACCCCCCCACCCCCCCCCCCCCCCCCCCCCCCCCCCCCCCCCCACACCCCCCCCCCCCCCCCCCCCCCCCCCACCCCCCCCCCCCCCCCCCACCCCCCCACCCCCGCCCCTCCGCCCCCCCCACCACCCCCCCCCCCACGACCCAACCCCCACCACACCTCCCACCCCCACCCCCCCCACCCCCCCCACCCCCCCCCCCCCCCCCCCCCCCCCCCCTCGTCCAGCCGCCCCTCCCACCCCCTCCGCCCTCCCCCAACTCCCCACCCACCACTACCCCCCCCAACCCACTCCCCCCCAACCCCCCCACCCCCCTCACCGACTCCCCCCCCCACCCCCCCCGACTCTCAACCCCCACCAGCCCAACCCCCCCCCCCACACCACCCCCCCCCCAACACCCACCCCCCCACCCCCCACGCCCACCCCCAACCCAAACCCCCCACCCCCCCCCACCCCCCCACCCCCCCCCCCCCCCCACCCCCACCCCCCCGCCCCACCCCCCCGCACGCCGTCCCCCCCCGCCCCTCCCCACCCCACCCCCCCCCCCCACACCCCACCCCGACCCCCCCCGACCCACATCCCCCCCCTCACCCCCCCCCCCCCACGCCCCCCACCACTATCCACCCCCCCCCCCCGACCCTCACCCACCCCACCCCACCCCCCTCCCCCCCCCTCCCCCCCACCCCCACCCACCCCCCCCCACCCCCCACCCACCCCCGCCACCCCCCCTTGCCTCCTCACCCCCCCCCCCCCCCCCCCCACCCCCCCCCCCACCCCCTCCCCCCCCCCCCAACCCCACGCCACCCCCCCAACCCCACCACCCCCCCCCCCCCCCCCCCCCCCACCTCACCCCCCCCCCCCAAACAAACCTACCCCGCCCCCCGACAACATCAGAAACCCCACCACCCCCCCAAACCAACTACCCACAAAATAACCAACAACCAGTGACCACACCACAAACACAACAACCCGACCCAAAGCCAATAACCACCAATAGCCAAAAAATAAAACCCACGCCAAACACCCCGAACATAAGAAAATACCCCAAATATACCAACCAAACCACATACCCAAACCACACCAAATACAAACCACCCACAAAAACATCCTAAAACAACCACAAAAAAATTACACCCCACCCACCTACCTACCCGCCTAAAAAAAAAAAAACACTACCCCACACCACACAAAACCCAACACCCCAACCACCCACCCAATACAACAACACAAAACCAACAACACAAAAACTCAAAACAAACCCGAAACACTACCGTAAAAACAACCCAAAACACAAACAACCTTCGTTTGGCCACCATCTAACCAACCTACCCCCCAAAAACTCCAATAAAAGCCCTAAACTACCCAACCAACAACACGCAACACCAACCAAACACCCCATCACAAAAATAAAACATAACAAACCCACGCACCTTAAAACCCAAAAAACCAACAACCACCCACCACAACCAAACCTACCAAAATATACCCACCAGACCAAACCAAAATACAAAAAAACAACCCAATAACACCAAAACCACAAATAACACAACCCACCCAACCAAAAACTAAACTAAAATTACCACACCCATTAAACCAAGCCCAAAAAAACCACACTCCACACCCAACAACCTAACACATACAAAATCATAACACCCAACAACACCACAAAACAAAACACCCACCATAATATAAAAAATAACCCACACATCACAAAACCCAAATACCCTAACCGACCCAAACCAATACCAAACCCACAAACCACCAAACCATAAACCACCGTCCCACACTCACCAATTACAACCAAAAACCCAGACCAAACAAGACAAGTACCAAACACCAAAACAACCAAACCAAAACCCAAAAACCCCCCAACCATAATAACAAAAAAAAAACAAAAACAAACACACCCATAAAAACAAAACCAATCACACCAAAAAAAACACCACAACCCAACCCAACATCAAAACCAACCAACCCATAATCACTACTAACAAACTATGCCACTACTAAAAAAACCCCTAGCAAACATACAAATAAAATACAACAACCACAACAACCCAACAACAAAAACAAACCCAAAAACCCCCCAACCATCATAAAAAAAAAAAAAATTCCCAAACCAAAAACCAACAAAAAAATAAAACCTAAAGACACCAAATACAAAACCACCCCCAAACCAACCAAAAACTAACAACTAGCAACATAAAAAAACCCAACTCAGAAACAAATAAAAACCACAACAACACCCACCACCAAACCACGCAAATAAGAAAAAAACCAAAAAAAAAACCCCCCCACCAAAAACAGAACCACAAAAACCAACCCCAAAAAAAACCACCAAGAAAAAATAAACCAATAAAGAACCCCATAAGCCAAATACAACCACAAATACCTCTAATTTTGTTATTTTTATAAAAACCATTTTACATTTAAACTAGTTTTAAATGACTATAAAATAAATTCATTTCATATTTTATTTTTCTAATTTAATAATACCAAAATCTAACTAACTAAATTACTAGACCTAAATCTTACTCCTACAAATCATTAATACTTAAATACGTACATACATAATACTTACACAAAATAATACGCACACACATAAAATTATACTATCATATTCATTGTCACTAAAATGTGAACAAAATGAAATACCCATAACAACCATAAATTCAATCACAATGAGACGATCACGCTCCATGGATTGAAAACCAAACTCACATAAGATCACATAAACACATAATTATTATAGCACATAATGATATTTAAGTCAATACTAACAGTTTGACTAACCTGCTCAAGGCACAGTTGTCACACGGTTGAAGGTTCGAACCAAAGGGAAGACACACACAAAGTGTGTGTCATTGTTTGAATAATAATCAAGGTTACTTTTAGGTTGATTTGGATTAGTTGGATTGGGTTTAGTTTTGGTTTTGGTTCGGTTGTGGGTTCGAAGTCACGGCCAAAATGAACAAGTGTGATCATTTATCAAGTCCGATCTTGCTACTAATAGCATTGTGAGCCTTCTTTTATATTTTGTTTCGTTTGTTTCGCACATTTGATTTGATTAAATTCGTTGCATGTGATGAAATCTATAAGATCTTGCGTCGTCTAATAAGTTGTTGTTATAAATTGATTGAGCGAGTTAAAAGGGAATGATAGGCCATTTTAGATGTGTCGTGAGTGAGTTCTTGGGTCAAAAATGAGTTTTGGCGCGTTTTGTAATGGGTATATTTTGGGCAGAAACTTTGGCACGGAAAATGAGGGTTGCGATTTTGTGAAATCTGATTTTAGATTGAAAAATATGATAAAGCTTTCCTAGACGATCGTTTTGACATAAGATAGGGCTCCTAACTTCTAATAACGAAGAAATTAGAGCGAAAACAAGATATACCTTTTAAGTATAAAAACTCAGCATTTGAAAAATATATTAGTTGCTGACATGAATTTAAACGCCCGTTTTGAGCAATTTCGAGTCTGTTTCGGCCTTCCGGCGAAACAAGAAAGTTGCTCGGAATGACGATTTATTTTGCCGCGAGGCTTGCCAGTTTTAAAATCGAGTAATAACGAGTCAAAACTCAAGGTCAAAATCTGCATTTTTATAAAAATGTCATATTTCCTGCAGAAACTTGCAGGGGCATTTTGGTCATTAACTGTCGAGTTTCGGGTCTCGGCTAAAACTAAAAAGTTGTTCGGAATGTCGTTTTACATAAAATCTCTTTTGAGTCTGAGTCGTGAAAATTTGATATAACGTGTCGTATTGAGCGGGTCAGATTTAATCTTACATTATATATAAGAGGATACATGAATGCTACCTAAGCAACATAAACGCCACATCATCATTCAAGAAAGGGCACCTATGCAACTAATTATGACACATAGACATTCATGATTTCCACCTATGCAACTATTTATGCCACCTAAGCATTTACCAAGCCACTTATGCAACTACTTATGCCACCTATGCATTTAAAAAGCCACATAGATAAATCTAATCCACCTAAGCATTTATTATTCCAAATTCACTCGTGTAAGATAAATCTGAAAAAATTAACCATTTGTGGGATTCGAACTTGGGTCTTGGCACCCAAAACAATATAATTTACCATTAGACCACAATGGTATTTGTGTTGAGTTTCTAAAAAACAAAAAACTATGTACACTACATCAAGACCCAGATTTGTTTACATTTGAAAAAAAATAAGAATAAACACCACATAAAACATTAAGTTTGAATTCAAATTCGGATAATAGTTCAAGGCGGTATTAAATTGGAAGACAAAAACGCATAATACTTTCCAAAACAACCGGAGATTTGTTTTATGACAAGATATCACATGGCAGTTTCATCTATCAATCAATTCATTTGTTGATTTAACCCTATATCCTTTATCACCGAAACACAAACACAACCATAAACCATGAACCAGATCATTTGTTTCTTTAATCTTAAATCAAAATTAAATAAATTACCTTTGTTTCAGGAAACGGCAATGATTGATTCAGTTCTGATTGAGCGTTTCTACTTTACAACTCGATCACAACACATCATCACATATCAGCCAAATTTAGTTTAAGGTAATTTTTATTAACTTTTTGTTGGGATTGAAACAAAATTAGGTTTCTTTGTTGGGTTACTGGATGATGTGATGTATGGTAAATTAAGGATTAGTTTTGTATGTATTTATGGATTTTGTATGTATTCATGTGTTCGATAATATAATTGAATAAATTTCATATTGTAGACTGATGGTGTTTTCGTTATTTTATTGTATGTTGTGGCTTATCAGATTCATGATGTTCTTTTGCAGTTACTAGCCTAAATTAAGTTTAGATTGATGCAATTGTATCAGGAGCTCCAAATAAACTGCTTGGGCCTATGGAAACTTGATTAGGTATTGGGTCGATTTGAATATTTCTACATGTTTAGAATATTTCCACAATGCACAAGTCGATAACTCTTTAGAAATTATATATCTTACATTATATATAAGAGGATACATGAATGATACCTAAGCAACATAAACGCCACATCATCATTCAAGAAATGCCACCTATGCAACTAATTATGACACATAGACATTCATGATTTCCACCTATGCAACTATTTATGCCACCTAAGCATTTACCAAGCCACGTATGCAAATACTTATGCCACCTATGCATTTAACAAGCCACCTAGATCAATCAAATCCACCTAAGCAATTATTATTCCAAATTCATTCGTATAAGATAAATATGAAAAAATAAACCATTTATGGGATTCGAACTTGGGTCTTGGCACCCACAACAATATAATTTACCATTAGACCACAATGGTATTTGTGTTGAGTTTCTAAAAAACAAAAACTATGTACACTACATCAAGACCCGGATTTGTTCACATTTGAAAAAAATAAGAATAAACACCACATAAAACATTAAGTTTGAATTCAAATTCAGAGACTAATTCAAGGCGGTATTAAATTCGGAGACAAAAACGCATAATACTTTCCAAAACAACCAGAGATTTGTTTTATGACAAGACATCACACGGCAGTTTCATCTATCAATCAATTCATTTGTTGATTTAACCCTATATCCTTCATCACCGAAACACAAACACAACCATAAACCACGAATCAGATCATTTGTTTCTTTAATCTTAATTCAAAATTAAATAAATTACCTTTGTTTTAGGAAACGGCAATGATTGATTCAGTTCTGATTGAGCATTTCTACTTCACAACACATCATCACATATCAGCCAAATTCAGTTTAAGGTAATTTTTATTAACTTTTTGTTTGGATTGAAACAAAATTAGGTTTCTTTGTTGGGTTACTGGATGATGTGATGTATGATAAATTAAGGATTAGTTTTGTATGTATTTATGGATTTTGTATGTATTCATGTGTTCGATAAAATAATTGAATAAATTTCATACTGCAGACTGATGGTGTTTTTGTTATTTTATTGTATGTTGTGGCTTATTAGATTCATGATGTTCTTTTGCAGTTACTAGCCTAAATCAAGTCTGGATTGATGCAATTGTATCAGGAGCTCCAAATAAACTGCTTAGGCCTATGGAAACTTGATCAGGTATTGGGTCGATTTGAATATTTCTACATGTTTAGAATATTTCCACAATGCACAAGTCGATAACTCTTTAGAAATTATAAAGGCCGCATAATTCTTTTTGCCGATGATTTGTAAACGTTTTCGACATGTTTAACTTACCGTGGGTTCTCAAGTAAAGGTGACTAGCGTTTGAGATTGTTAGAGACATTGGATATTTAACTAACAAAGAATAAATGGTTGAATAACAATGATAAATGACATGTAGTACAAGTGTCTTCTTCCCCAGTTTAATCTCTCCATTATCTTCTCCAATTTTTGATTTGATTTTACCAGCCTTTTTATTAGTTCATAACCCTTCAATCACCATGGATTTCGTTTATCACGCTTTGTTTTGTTTTTATTCCAATTTCAGATTCATGCAATTGGTATGATACATCAACCGAAGTTCAATTTTGTTTCTGATTTTTCTACAATTGATCAAAGTAAGTTTCTTTGAGAAATATTTATTTTGTTTATCAAAGCCCTATTAATAATGTATCTCCTTAAAATGATATTCTACTTAAAACACCTAAACTATGAATGAAACACCTAAACTATGATTCTCAGGATTGGTGTTTGGATAGAGGCAAACAAATATGATGATTCTCATTTTTTATTAGAATATGAGTATCGTGTTGATGATTTGATGTATGTTGGTCCTCATCACTTTAACGCTGATGAGAGGGGAAACTCATTAATCATTTGATATGCCTTTTCTCAAAACATAATATTATCCCTACTTAAATTACTAGTAGTTTCAAGAAATCAATACGTACCCTTATTTCTATGTCAAACATTATGGTTTTTCTAATGTTTTAGCAAATACCGTAAACTAATTGGGTTTTCGACTTCTTATTTTGTAGGAACGAGCAGGGTGGTGCACTTGCAAATTTGGTTGCCGATGACAAGTGTAGCATGGAAGTTGTAGCTTTTGGTGAGCATTTAAATATTTGGATGACAAAAAGTGGATATATTCATGAACGAGTTGATCATGTATAACTGGTAACAAGTTTTTTTTCCATTTTTGTTTGATGTTATTGTTGTAATATTCTAATAAAATATATGTTTCTACATGAACTGAATTTAACAAATGATTGTTTTTAGATAATATTTGGTGTTTGCACACAACATATTCGATGCTTTTGAACACTTTCTGATGATGAATCAATTTATTTGCTCATGCATATTTTGTTTGTTAATAATCGGAAGAATAAAGGCTATGGACCTTTAGCTACTATATGTTATCTCATCTAACAATGCAGGTGCTCAATCAGGATGAGACCCCTTTATTTTATAGTTTAGTGTTCGGGGAAAGTGTTGTGAATGATTTTACATCAGTGTTGATATTCGATGCAGTTCAAAATTTTGTAGTTCAAAGTTTTGATCTATCTTGATCACCACAAGCGATGCATTTCATTTGGTTGGAAATTACTTCTACTTATTTGTTACAAGCACAGTCCTAGGCACGGGTGTAAGTTTACGTGTTTACGTATTACCATGTGACTGAGTATTTGAAAGACTATCTTCAAAGACATAATCTTGTGATTTCTACTTATATTCGTGCATGTTAGGCTATAGAGTGCGTATTAAAAAGCTATACTTCATAAGGTATATGGATTAATTTATGTAAGCTTTCAAACATTAATATTATATGAATAACACTCATACCATCTATTGCTTAATAAGTTACGACATTCAAGAAGTTGCTATCATGATATTAATGCCTTACATGTCATATATGCTAGCTGGAGTAAGATATCTAACCATGTTTAACTTTGAATTCAAAGCTAATATTGTATGGTTCTGAACAATTAATAACTCTCATTCTGTGTCGCAGTTTCTATTTAGGGGATAATATAAGAGGGTTTTTGGGATTGCTTAATTTGATAATGTAGGTGAACCTGATTTTGATGGTGCATGTTTTGTCTAATGTGTGTCATTAAAGCCGGTGCTTCTTGAGAGCAGTCACAAAACATGGCATGTTTACAGGGATTTTTATTAAGCTCTATCAGTCACAATCACAGCTAATCGTTGACGCGCATGACTTTTTCCAAGCAACTTTGACAGTAATTGTTACCATACCATACGCACACAACTTAAATCATATAATCGAATCGCTAATGCTTTGATCTGATTGTTGTGACTTCGGGTAAAGATCTGACAATCGTATCATGAAGGTAATGGATTACAGAATTTTATGTTTTTATTCCCCATCGAATAGTAAAGTTGAGCTCTGTTACTGTTACAATTTTAACCCTAAATTTTACTACCAATACCAATATAATTGCAGCGCGGGCTAAGATTGAAGAGTTTATCGAGTGCGATCTTGAAAATAAGGATGAAGATTGGCTCGAAGAGTATAATAAGGAAGGAAAGATTCTTCCAACTGAAAAGTAAGTTTCGAGTCTTAAATCTATGATTTGGTATTCGGACAGGTGGAAACTATTATATTCAAATTGGAGGTGATCACAAGGCTCGACAAAAAAGCAGGAGTTATAACTCCACTTGGTGCACCTATACCTGTACTTTTGACATTTGATGTTGCTGTCGAGGTATGCATTATTCTTACTAGATCTTATGTCTAGATTGAAGCAATGATGATCATCTTATTTTGTCTACTTGATAGGCTCTTCAACCTGTGTCGATTCAATATGGAGTGTTCCAGTCAATCTATAATTAGTGGAAAGAAAAAGTAAGCAAGCTTTTGGAAATAAACTAGAATTTCCATTTTATTATAACAAAATATAAATTAACGCCTATTTTTTGACATTCCCCTTTTTTATGTCAGCGGCAAAGATGGAAAAAACCTGTTTGCCGTGTTTGCAGGTTAGTATTTTCTCGTGTTTCATGGGACCATGAGCGGCGCTTGATGAAAAATCTGGTAGAAGGCTAAGTCGTAGTCGTTTGTATACCTTCATCATGGATTATTTTAGTGGTAAGCCCTTTTCTGAAAATTATATAGAATATGTATCTGACTACAACTCTCATTCTCTATAAAATATGTTCCATGATGTATTTCTAAAAATTAATAGATATAGCCTTAAATTTGACTGCAACTTGCATTCTCTATTATTAAGTATATTGTTCATTATTCATTTACTATATTTTGGGTAGAAAACATCAATTGTATAAGTAAATTGGAGGTTTATGTTGTTTTTTTGGTAATTTCTGTGTTTAGTATCATAGGTCCCTACTGATGTAGTCAAAGAATTTGTGTACTAAATATGTTTGTTTAAATGAAGTAAGTGACCGTATATAAGATTTTGGTAGTTAGAAATTCAATTTGAATGATTATTAGATTCTGTGTGTACTAATGTTTGCATTCTTTGATTCTTATATAATTCTCGTCTAATACATGTTTATTATATTAGAAGTATTATATAAACTTTATGTTGATAATTCCAAGCAAGAAGATCAGATGAAAAAGTTAGATATATGCATATATTAGTTACATCTATGTATAATGGTCATATTTACCCATTATTCTTAGACAAGCATTTCTTTCAAAATGACTACTGTAATCTATAAAAATATGTTATAAAGTTTTGCGACATAATTTTTTGATTTCAGTAGTTAGAAAGGAGGAAGAGTTGGACGTATCACGCCTATCGCTCGGGTAGGCTTAATTCTTGATCTTTATAAGTTTAACTTTTTTAGCGAGTTGGAGAGGCTATGCATCAATGTATAAAACCAAACACCCCAATAAATCTAGCGACCAAACACTCTATACTAATAACCAAACATACGTTACCCCTATTCGTAAATGCGTACTAAACAGCAACCTATATCACTTTAACTAAATCAAACACCCTATACAACCCACACCAGCATGAGTCAATAAACTTAGAGGGTCTGCATCACTTTAATAAAAAAACACCTGAATGTGCTTTATAAGAAAATTATAGTTTTAAGTTTTTGTTTTTAATCATCAAAACTTTATGTTCATAGAAGTAACTTTTCATTAATTATCAAGACTTTATGTTCATAGAATTATGTGTGTCGAATTACTTGACTTATCATTATGTTGTGTTTTGAATGCTCCATCTGTCTGCTGATATGCCCAAGTAAAAAATTAATAAATACAGTAGTTATTTGTTTGAGTAAAAGCTATTATGTAAGTAGAGGCTGCAAGTATTGACTATGAGATTGTATTTGATATGTAGAGGATTTACCAGTCTTTTCTATGAAAAGGTTATGAAGATGAAAAAAAGTTGTTTCTGTTTCAGTTTAATCGTGTGTTTGGTCCCACCGCCACACAAGCTGCTTATACTTGATGATATTTAAGCATTTTTTGTATTAAGTTTTTAAGCAAAATTCACAGTATTTTGAAAGATTGTAACTAATTTCACTGTCATCAACGAAGATATTTGCTGACACTCAGCCACTTATACAGTCAGTTTTGGACGGTTACAACGTCTGCATCTTTGCATATGGGCAAACGGGAATAAGGGAAATACATACTATGGTGAGGAAACACATACACGTACATGCTATTCACTTTTAGAGGAAAATTTGTGGTTATTAATATCGTTTTGGTGGTGATAATAGTGTGCATCTTCTGGCAGGTCTGAAAAATATATGGATGTCATTTATCTGGCTCTAAATGATCTATTTGATCTGTCTAATACAAGAAAAGGTGTTCTGAAATACGAATGGTAGAAGTTTATAACAAGCAGGTCAGATATCTTCTACCTAGTGATTTTGCGCCCACTTCTGATTATGTGTTTATTTTATAAAAAACGATGCAATAAGACAAAAAAATAATATCTTTACTAAATTTTTCAGTTTAACCCACTTCTGATTATGTGTTTTAGATTAAGATAAAGTTACTTTTAGTCATATCTTAAATAACTATTTTGAAATAAGCTTGTCCTAGTGATCGTAGCAATTCTACACACGTAATAATATAAAATAATAGAAAATTACCAAACTACCCTTGAGGACAAAGGAAGAAAGGAAAATTCTCACAATTATATATAATAATACATATATTAACCGGGAAGTATGATTCACGGGTCGTATTTCCCTAACGATTTATGAAATTGAGACCACGTTTGTTGTTCGGACAATAATTTGAATTGGTTCAAAGATGATTTGCTTCCTAAAATCCTAAAAGAGGGCAACTTAAAGGACAATTAAACCTAACTTTAATAACGAGAAATTAAACTTTAACTAAAAACGCAAAACGGGAACCCTAAATGGTGTTTAAAAACCCTAAATTTCCAAAATTAAACCTAAAATGAATTTTTCTCTTTTATTAGACTCTAATTGACTAAAAAGTAAGTTTAAAGAAAACTAGAACAAAAACGGAATTGAAATGAGCTTAAAAACACGAAAAACGTGAACGGAAATGAATCCCGTTCTTTAAAAATTTAAATTTTGCAAATTAAACCCTATGGAAGCAAAACTAATTTTCCTAGAAAATATGATAAAAGAAAATTTTCTAAAAAAGAATTATATTTTTTTGATTATTTTTCTATTTTTTATGAATTTTTAAAGTTCTTAATAAAAATAAATGTTTAAAAATACTAAACTAATTATAAAAATTCTGACAAAATAATAGAAAATAGCTTGAACTAATAAGAACCTAGGAAAAATAAGCTTTGTTACACAGCTTATCGAATAAGCTGTGTAATAAGCTTAAACAGCTTATTGTACTAAAGAGGTTAAAATGTATATAAGTAATAGATTTTGCAAACCTAGAATGAAAAAGACCCCAGGGCACGTTGGTAAGAGGTGTGTGTTGTTGTGTTGTTATAAAGGTTGAGGATGTTGAGGTCGGGGGTTCGAGCCTTGCTCACCCCCGATTTCCATCTTCTCTTTTTTTTGAAAACTTATAAAAACAAAGTTGAAGATAAGCTGAGAATAGACACTTTTAATAAAAGCAACTATTTTTTAAAAACACTAAATAAACTGTGAAACAGCTGAAAACATGACAGAACTACTTAACTATATTTTTGGTTTTTTAGAAAATTTAAGAACTTAATAAACTGAAATAAGCTGAAAACTAAGATCAATAAGCTACTAACTATTTAATTTTACCCTAATAATCTACTTATGAAAGCAATAAGCACAAGGATATAACCCATAAGCTAAATTATCCTAATAAGATCTTGAAAATCAAACAGCCTGCAAGGGCAGTTTCAAGCTTAAAATTAAGCTCACAAATGGATCCTTAGGGAAAAAAAAGCTTATCACCTACTTAAAGCTCAGCTAATAAGCTTCTTAAAACAATAATCAAAAAAACATTTTGAAACCTAAATGAGTACCGAAAAAGCAATAAGAAAAAGCTACAGGCTACTTTTGATATTTTTAGATTTTCAATGAAAAAGCTAATAAGCTAACCCTACTGACTTAATAAGCTCAATTCTAATTTAAACTAACATAATAAGCTAATTAAGATAAAAAAAATAAGCAAAAGTAATAAGAAATAAGCTATAAAACTAAATTAAGCACTTAACAAGACTTAGACCCAAACAGCCCTGCAGGGATCTTTGAGTTTAATTTTCAATAAGCTCTTGGAAGATTGAAGAAATGAAAATTTTATCTACTGAAAGCTAATACTATAAGCTACTTAAAAATGCATTCAAAAAGTATTTTGAAAATCAGTTGCTCAATCAAAAAGCTATATGAAAAGGCTAATGCAGATAGAGTAAAATATTTTTGGTTTTTTTTTTTGAATTTATTTGAAAAGACAAAGGACTAAATATAAGCTTAAAAACAGATAAGGAAATAAGATAACTAATCTAACATAAGCCCTATGCTATCTAGAATGGCCTATAATCTACTTGTGCTCAAAGTTTGGTAAGCTAAAAACTACTTTTACCTATTGATTTTTAAGCTTGAAATTGGCTGTTTTTGCTACTATAGCTACTGATGCAGTGTGCACAAAAGGTCCCAAACTTAAATCCAACAAATGCAGGTAAAAAGAACTTGGCTTAAACACTTGTATTAACCAAAATTGAAGATAGTTTGATTAATGAAACTAGCTGAAACAAGCATAAGCTCAAACTGCTTATACACCTGAGCTAACAATCACAGATTCAAACACCCTACACATTAGCTTTCTATAAACTGATTTAATCTAAGAAGAACCTCAAAACCTAATCTTATAAGCTCAAATATGAAATTGAAACTCAATTTTAAAAGGCTAAATGGCTAAGGCAGTACTACTTGAGTTGGTACTTGCCTGAACCAAACACCCCTTTAAAATGTTAAACCTCATTTTAAGCTTATAATTTTCAGATTTAATGAACAAATTGCTAATACCAGATACTTATAAGCTACTAATAATCCTAATAAGCAAATTTAAGCTACTGAATAAGCAGAATCTATAAGCTACTAGTTATGCTAATATTTTTTTTGTTTTTATGAGTTTTAAAGGCAGAATTAATGAAATCTAAGATTTAAGTGATATAAACTAAAAACAGATGAACATGATTAACTAATAAGCTATATTAGAACAATTAAGCTATAATTAAGCTAAAAATAAGCACTAGAATAAGCTGAATGAAAATAAGCTAAAAATTGAATGAAAGAGAAACTTACAATTGCCTTAGCACAACAAAGGCTTAATATGCTCAAGTGAGCTATCAACAAGCTCTAGCTTATCACAAGGATAAGCTAGTTAAGTCCTATGAACTCTTCCATTGCTAGTTCATCATCCAAAAAGCTCAAATCCATATTTATATCAAAGGTATTCTGATTTTAAACATTTAAGTAGATTATTGATCAATTTGAGCTCTAATCTAAGCTTAGAGACTTAGAGAGCTTATAATGAGCTTATGAGACAGTGACAAGCTTATTAAACAACATTTGAATAAAAATGAGCTTTTGAAAATAAAGGAGCACAAACAAATTTTATAAAGCAAACTATGATTTTATTGATATTCAAAACAGATTACAAAAGCTTAAAAGGAAATTACATTTTAAATGAAAAATTACATAAGCTACTAAAACTTAAAAATAATGCAGAAAAAAGGGAGATGATGTGTGTGAAGAGTAGGCTTGTATTTATAGCTACACAATGAAGCTTCTAGGTCTTGGATCATGCTCCTCTCTCCCTAGATCTTGGCCTTTCATTCTTTCTCATCATTCGATCTCTAATAATCACCGTTGGATTAATTGGGGTGAGCACACGTATTGCCAACGTGGCATTCCGTGTGTCAGACCTTGTGTGCTTCTTTTGCACTCATTTTAGTGCAAAAATCCAATGATTGGTGTGTTTCTTGTCAGACCCGCGTGTCATTCTTCTTGGGAGATTGACCAATGAGAGCCTTTTATGACGTAAAACTCTGCCACCATGTCACTTAGTACTTGAATCATTCTTCCATGACATTAATTATGATTTGCCCTTTGTTTTGACTTGGATAAAACGCGAAGAAGATGATGAACAGTTAAAGCTATTACCCGTCTTTTTTAACTGTTTGGGTGGGGGTTTGACTCGGGTGAAATGGGTTTTGACCATGGGCTTTTATAAAAGAAATAGGATTGG